>JADBJO010010044.1:0-7500 GCA_016801955.1 Conus betulinus
TATTTTTTCACAGCTTGTCTGCTCCCTTTGAATCGTATCTGTATATGATAGGAGGGAGATCTATGTTTGTGTTTCTGTAAAACCAACACGAGAAGTGAACCTGACTAGCTGCACACAATACTTTTGAGAATCGCAACCTAAACTGACAACTATCATAGTTTCGTAATATGAAAAGTGGTCCACCTTCTATAGCACGACCTACCGACCCCATCGTGCCGCAACTCTCTCTCTCTCTCCTCCTCTCGCTCCTCTCCCGTCTCTCCTCTCTCTCTGTCCTCTCTCCTCTCATCTCTCTCTTTCAAAAGTGACACTACTTGCTCACTGTGAACGGCCTCCATCCACACACAGCCTTGGATTCCCATCTGGTTTTGTATACGCGAAATATCCTGAAATACGGGTGTGGTGTTCCCTATGTTGATCTATTGTGTGTGTTTGTGTGATGTTGTGTGTGCAGGAGGGCGGGCGTGCGTGCGTGCGTGCGTGGTGGTGGGTGTGTGGGTGTGTGTGTGTGTGGTGTGTGTGTGTGTGTGTGTGGAGAGAGAGAGAGAGAGAGCGAGAGCGAGAGAGCGAGCTGTTTGTGTTCATTTTGGGAATCATTATGGAACCAGTGTGGGGTGTGTGTGTGGGTGTGTTGTTTGTTGTGTGTCGTGTGTGCGTGGCGTTGCGTGCGGTGTCCGTGTGTTGTGTGTGTGTGTACGTGTGTGTGTGTGTCGTTTCGCTGTGCGTGTGTGTGCGTTGTGTGTTTGTGTGGTGTGTGTTTGATGTGTCTTTTCTGTTTGTTTGTGTGTGTTGTGGCTTGGTGTTTCTTGGCGCTCTTTGTTTCTTGTTTGTCTGCCCCCCTTCTTTTTTTTGTTCTTTGTCTTTTTCTCCTCTCTACTCTCCCTCTTCGTCCTTGTGCCCTTGGTTCTCTGCCGCTTCAACCGTCCTTTAGGCTGTGAGCGACCCTGCCACCGTTTTTCCCAACCGTGCATAGATATTCTACGCCCTTTTCGTGTGTCGCCCCCCCTCTTGTTCTCCTTTCCCGGCAGCCCTATTAGCGCTAGACGCGAGCCGAGCGAGAGCGCGCGCGAGCGCGCGCGAGAAGAGCGCCCCAAGCGCGCGGACCGAAAGGAGGGCGGCAGAGCAAGGCATGCTCGACCTACTCTTTTCTCTTCCTCCCCTCGCTTCTTTTCTCCTCCCCATATATCCTCTTTTCCCCCCTCCTACGCGTGTTTGACCGCCCTTGGTGGTCTCGCCAGTGGCACCGCGCGTATAGTCCCAACCCCCCCCACCCAGAGTAATTGTACCCTGCAGTGTTTATTACTGGTACGTGTGTATGGTGTAGTGTGGTTTGGTTATTTCTGTGTGTGTATGTGTTTGTTGTTATGTGGTGTGTTTTGAGCAAACGCGCCCGCGCGGCGCAGCGCGCGCGTGTGTGGTGCGGTGGGAAGCGCGCGCGCGCGCGCGTGTGTGTGCGTGTTTTGTGTGTGTGCGCGCGCGCGCCGCGCGGTGTGTGTGTGTGGGTGTGTGTGTGTGTCTGTTCCTAGTTATTTTCAGTGTGGTACCCCATGTCAGCGTCTGTGGATTTGAGATTGTATTGTTAAAAATGAATATTTGGTGTGTATAGTGACGTCTAACTTTAACAGGTTTCAAATCAGTGATTGACCTGACGGTCTATTTTGGTCACTAATGAAAAGCGGTTCTTATATCTATAGCTTGGGACACAACCAGCACTAATATATGCCCCCCTGTCTTTCCGTACAATTGCAATGTCAAACCGGACGACTTTTTAAATACCACGGGATGTTGTCTTCCGAGTAGTACTAAATGTAATTGTCACATAAAACCAAGGCTCCAATCCAATGAGACAGTGATATGGTTTTGGATGCGAGGTAGTTGGTCTCTCTTTCGCTAGATGTCGAAAACATAACCTTTATGTTAACGACTTTATTTTGAATTTGTCAGCAAAGAGCTTTCTTTTCTTCCTGTTCTTTTTCCTTGGTGCTCGAATACACTGTAGATCTATCCCTCTTTGTCTCAACCCTCATTGTCATAGCAATGGTTTAAATCTTATCTTCCTCTTTCTCTACCATGATTCCACGACACACAATCACAGTTAGTAATATCTCTCTACCATCTCTCTCTCCTCGCTCTCTCTCCGCTCCCCTCCTATCTCGCTCCTCTCTATTACCCGCCCTCTCTCGGGGCGGCGAGACAAGATTGCACGCAGGTGACGGGGTGATCGAAGAGCTTGCGTAGACTTTCAGCATTTTATGTAGTGAATCGAGTGAGAAGAAAATGGCGGCAGGGGTGAAGGAAGTGATGATGTGTTACTTCGGACTTTGGATTTCCGCAATGTGTTTAGTGAGCGCTGTGTGGACACAACACAAGTGGCTTTTGGACCCCGTGCGCTAAACAGAAATATGCAAGATTGGAAGACACCCGGAGTTGCTCGAAAGGGATAACCTTGTGCACTAGTGGACACGAAAACGGGACTTTGTTCGGAACTTTGTTCGAGCCAGGGAAAGTACCACAAACAAGGTTAGTAAGGAACAGCGCATCGATAAACTGGACAATGTCAATGAACATGCCAATACAAACAAGCAGAATCGTGATATTTCCAAGACATGAGACGGGCATATTTCCCAAACACCTGTGTGAGGAGAGGTACGAGTGAAACTTCCACATGGACTCAAGTCAGTTTCTGACTATCTAAGGACGAAATTAATTCTCGCAAATGACGTGGAGATGAATCCCGTCCTAACCAAGAAACAGAAGAAGTTATGGCGAAAGTCATTGGAAAAGTAGAAGAAACGATGACGAAAAAAATTCGAAGCCATAGAGGGACAAATGAATAAAAAGTATTACGCACACTCAGTGGGTTATCGAACTCCATGGCATCACAGGCTGACACACTCAAATCTCACACTACAAGCATGCAAAGATTGAAGCAAAGGTAGAGGGGATTGAGGTGAAACAAGCCGAACTGTCAGGGAGAATGCATGCTCTCTCACAGAGATAGTGCACGAAACAAGAAAATCCACCCAAAGAAATCAGGCAGAAATACAAGAAATGAGCAGAGCCCAACAAAGCCACTGACCACAAAGTTGAATACCTGGAAACCGAGATTGATCGACTAGAAAGGTTTTCCAGACGCAATAACGCGAGATTTCTGGGCCTCGACGAAATGCCGGATGAAGGACGAGAGGATTGCGCAGGGAGGGAAATAATCCGGATCCTAACCCATTATATACCTGACACGGAATGGGGGGAGAATACACCATAGAAAAGGGCTCATAGGATCGGTCGCAGAGACCCAGCAAGGAGATACCCCAGGCCGGTCATAGTAAAATTCCAACGAGAGACAGATCTAAAAACAGATAATCATGAACAAGGACGCCAGGGACAGCATGCGTAGTGATGGAATAAGAATCGCACAGGACCTGACAAGAAGACAGACGGCGGAATTACGGAGAATTAGAGAGGAAGGGAAGATAGGATTTTTTTGTGGGAGGAAGACTGGTAGTGAGAGAACCTGATACCCACCCACACTCCAGGTACCCTAGCTACCCCAGCAACTACGGCTACCCACGAGGGAGGGACACCCGGTGGAAGATGGAGGCGACAACAAATGCCAGAACGAGTGGAGAGTGAAAGAGACAGAACGGGAGGTATAGAAAGACGCATAATGAACGCAAGAAGAGCGAATGCGAGTGATAGAGGAGAAAATGCGAGTGGCAGGCCAGGGGTGATTCCGGGTGAGGATGAGAGAGAACAAGGGATAGATTGAGAGAAATGACCAGAGCGAGAGGAATAAAAGAGGTAGATGGAAAAGATATATTGGGGAAAAGTAGCAAGAGGGACAGACAGAGATCCCCAACACGAGTACCCAGAACAGGAGTGAAAGCAGAAGGAGAGGTGAAATGAATGACAGATATAGATTTCCATATCCCACCCCCCTCCCATGTTCAAGAGACAAGGAATGAACAGAGAGAGTGGAAGAAGGGATGAGAGAGAAGGGGAGAGAGAATGGAAAGGTAAGAACAAGAATGAATGCATTTGACAGTATGAATGGAGAAACAGAAGTGAATGAAAGAAGGAATACATATAATGATACACGGATGGCTATGGGGCGGGAAGAGACAAGCATAAAAGTAGTATGGACAGGAGGTATGGATGAAGAGGATGAGGGAGAGAACAGTTGGAATGATGACTATGAGTGGAAAGCCAGGTATAAACATCGAGTATACAGCGAATCTGATGTGTATGAAGGAGAAGAAAGTGGGAGTGAGAAAGGGAATGAGAATGAGGGAGAAGAGAACAGATATGGAGAAAGTGATGAAGAGGATGAAGGTGAAGAAGCAAGATTGAGGAATGATGAAAAGAAAATAAGATGAATATGAATGGAATGGAATTGTGTGGTGGATGATTCGATGATTGTTGACCGATGATGGCTGAAAGTGGTAGGATGCAAAAATATGAATCAACAGGGAAAAACGTGAAGGATGACAGAGGAATGAAAAACCTGAAGGAATGACAGAAGAATGAACGAAAAAATGAAAAACGAAGGACTGGAAGAAGATGTAAATGAGGACACAACCAAAGTCAAGGGAACAGAAAAAAGGGAGGGAGGTAAAAAAAAAAAAAAAAACCACTGATGACGGAAAGCCCGTACGGGCAGAGGGAGATCCCGGAAACAATGAACATGACCTTGACCAAAATAGTCGTGAATAATCTGGAGGGTTACACCCCCCGAGCCGACCAATGGAAAACATAACAGCAGGGAATACATAAGCACCACAAGGTCATGACCCCCAGAAAGAGACAGACCATTGGCGCGCACACGCGCACACACACGAAGACCAGGGGCGAAGGTTTAGTGACGACATAGGGGATGCGAGTAGAAAGCAGCCAATGACGCACACGAAAAAAAGCAGTATTAGTCAAGATAGCCTATACGTAACACGCGGCACACCCAAAACAGGGAACCCAGAAATAACCCTAGACAAAGAGGAAGAAACCAAAACAAACGGAATTAGCGTAGAAATCGCACCGAGAGAAGAGGTTAGCATGACAATAGCGGATAAAGAAGACGGAGAATTAATGTCCGACGAAGATTACATCGACAGTCGCGATTCACTATCAGATACAGAGCATGTCAATGAGACAGAGAAGAGCCAGGTCGAAGAAACCATTGTAACTGAAAACAAGGTCGAGAAAAGAGCGAGCATAACCGCTAAAGGCCCTCAACTAACTTTGACAAAGATGTTAAGTATGAAACCACAACCGAGGAAGCAAAACCCCCAGCCAAACGCACCACGAGACAATCTAGTGGACGAACAGAACCACAACAAAAGAAAAAGATGAGGAAGAGGCCAAAGCCCATTACAAAATAAGAGATCAGAACAAAAATAAAGAGAAACAAGAAGAAACAGACAGAAAAATCAAAAGAAACAATCCCAAACAGGAAAAGCATAGAAAAAAATATATATAGGAAAAGAAAAAACGAAAACAAAAAAGCCCAATTGTCCCTCTTAATCTGGAACATAGAAGGCTCAGTAAATAAACTTAATGATTCAGATTCCATTGATTATATTACATCTTTCGACATATGCTGCTTAATGAAACCTTCACTTTTTTTCACTCTTTTGATTTTGATATTTTTTCAAAGACTGTATGTTTTCCATAGCCCCGCAACTAAATTAACCAAATGGGTAGACCATCGGGGGGAGTGATAACACTAGTAAAGAAAACATTAGAGCAATGGACAGAAGGCATAGAAACAAATAAAAGAATATAACATGTGTTAAAATAGCCAAAGAGGCTATGAATACGGATAATTATGTCTTATTTTTCGGGTTATACAATCACCCAACAGACAGTAAATTTTATAAAGATAAAGAGTACACAAATACTATTGAGATGTTAGAACAATTCATATTAAAGATGTCAGATGAAGGTCAAGACTATTTATATATTACAGGAGGTGATATGAATGCTAGGATAGGAGAGTGGGGTTAAAACGTAGAAGATGATGATGGTAGCGGAGAAGATATAGATAATGAATATTTAAGACAAACGTTAGATACACATGTAACTGGTTTTGGCAAAAGGCTGATAGAATTTTGCACAGTAATCAATCTGCTGCCTCTAAATGACTATGTATGAAAGATTTTGACAAAAGCTATACTTTTTTATGCGGACAGAGGGAACAGTACTATAGACTTTTACTTATGTTCTCCTGAGTTACTCGAAAATGTGAAGGCATGTGATATAATAGAAAGAATTGAGTCCAGTCATATGCCAGTGAACTTGGTAATCGAAAGCAGAGAAATAAATAAACAAGAAGAGGTACAGAAAAGATATATGTAAAAACAATTTCAATGGGACAATAGTAAAAAAAAAATGGAATTTGTAGAATATATGAATTCAGAGAATGCGAATAATATATTACAAGAAATAGAAAAAGGAAATAGAAGAAAATATGGAAGATATAGATACAAGTATAAAGAAATTGTCTAATCTATTACTACAGCAGGGAATTGCATGTATAAAATGATAGGCATAGGGGGACCCACGCAAAACATCACAAAAATGGTTTTGATGAGGAATGCAAGAATTGCAAAAGAGAGGCCAGACATTATTAACTAGGTGCAATAGTATAAATAGGAAAAACAGTCAACAAGAATATGAAAGAAGGTGGATGCGTATAAAGAAAAGAGAACACATTATCAAGAAACTATTAGAAAAAAAAAAAAAATATAGGGACAGAATATATGAAAATCTAATACAACATCAGAGAGACAGCCAGAAATTTTGGAATTCAGTACGAAATTTAAGACAAAGAGAAAAGCACTTCTACCTATCACTACACAGCAATGGGGGGAATATTTTTAAAATATTCTAAATCCACAGACTGATAACGACCAAGCAGAGGAAGAATCACAACAGGATAGACAGGAGAATGAATATGATAGGCACATAGAAGAGTTAGATGACGAATACCTGAGGAAGAAACTAAACTAGCCATACGAAAATTGAAATCAGGTAAGGCAGCAGGCGTAGATGAGCTACCAACTGAAATATTAAAAACACTCATACATAAAATTACTCCCCTGCTAACAAAGATATTTAAACAATTAAATGAAGGTGGAAAATGTCCCGAATGAATGGTCTAGATCTAAAATTATACCGTTGCATAAATAAGGAAATAGGAAAAACCCAGGAAACTACAGAGGTATATCTCTGATATGTATTATAAGTAAAATATATTTGCATCAATTTTAAACAGAAGCTTATATGATTGGGCCGAAGAAAATGGTAAAATAAGCGAAGAACAAGCAGGTTTTAGGAGAGGCTATGCAACTACCGACCATATATATATATATATATATATATATATATATATATATATATATATATATATATATATATTATATGTCAATTATAAACAGATGCCTATATGGTAGAAGAAGAAGTAAATTCTATGTAGCTTTCATCGATTATCAAAAGCCTTCGATA
>JADBJO010010044.1:27500-35000 GCA_016801955.1 Conus betulinus
TTCGTCCTCGCAGCCAGTGCTTTGTGAAAGGTTTACTCGCTGAGCCAGAACAAAAGTCCAAAACTCGAATGCCTTGGACGTTCGAGGGCACAGATGGCTGGTCATGACATGGATTCACGTTAGCAGTGGGCAGTGCTTTGTCACTCTATTTCCATGCTCATCGAAACCAAGAAATTGACCTTGAAACTGATATTCAGAAAGGTTACTCTTTTGTTTAGAGGAGGAAGTTGAGAAATGAGATGAGCTGAACCAGTTCGAACGGTGGATGAAAGAATGAAAAATATGATTTAATAGTTACATTAGTTACATTACATTTTTTTCACAATGATGGCAATGCCACCATCTTTTGACGGTCAAAGGAAAGACAGTGCCTCAATCGCATGATGAGAGTCAGGTGTGTTTTATTTCATCACCTCATGGATGGAGCCAAAATTCTGTGATGCACAAAAGTTCAGTGTCATTGTCTGGAACGAAAGTTTTCATCTCAGGGATCTCAACTGGTGTTACATCTGTTTATCCACAAGATATTATCACTGTTATGTGTATTCACAGCAATGTTCAACTCATCAAAGGAATCATAATCAGACTGGAATGATCGGCTTATCTTGACGCAATCATGTCTACCTCAGCACCATATTGTTTACGTGATGCAGATTTTCAGAACACGCGGTCTAGCACTGAATGGAGACGTCAGTAGCGCAATGTCTGCAGGTAGTCCCACAAGCTGGCACTGGGTACGGTGCTGCAAAATCACCTGCTCTCTGCCTGCAAGTATGACTTGCCTATACTGGCAACCTGCTTATACTGGCATGTTTTGTGCACATGTCGGAAAGAGACTGGAACTGAAGATGGAGGACAGTTCACTATGAAAATGTCAACCCCCCCGCATGCATGAAAACCAGCAGGAGAACCATCACAGAACGGATTGTGGTCACGCTATATTCACCTTGTGGTCACAGCCTGAAACAGATCATGCGGGAAGAGCTCGATTCCCGAAATTCGTGACTCACTCTCTCGCCCTCTGTCTACAGATGTTAGCCATCTCCTGCTGGATTCTGGTGAAGTGTTCTCAACTTTGGTTGTTTTGCAGCGTAAACATCCTCCAGGTTGTTTAAAGAATGTCTTCCAGTGCGGCTAGTTTCTGCTTCTCTGTGTCATTTCTCATTACAGGCAGTAGTGGAAGGAAGGAGAAGATATATGTGTGTGTGTGTGTGTGTGTGTGTGTGTGTGTGTGTGTGTGTGTGTGTGTGTGTGTGTGTGCGACTTTCACCCCGTGCCGGCAGTGCTGATTCCATATTATCTAGGTGGACTTCACGTCTGTATCAGAAGACCGTATAAGTGCAAGACTGTGCGCCTTAGAAAAAAAGACTGAACAAAGCCTCTGCAGCAGGAGACTTCCAGAAAAACTGCTATTTACTGCGAGCGAGGCAATTATTTGCATTGCCAACTAGTTGTTACAAGTGCGGCTACGTGACTTGTGAATTTGTGTATAAGTGACTTTCTCTCTCTCTCTCTCTCTCTCTCTCTCTCTCTCTCTCTCTCTCTCTCTCTCTCTCTCTCTCTCTCTCTCTCTCTCTCTCTCTCTCTTCACTTGTTTTCGTTTTGAGTTGTTGATTCTTTCCATTTTTTTTGTCTTCAGTTTATTTTACTTTTCCTCTCCTTCTATCTCCTTAATTGTAATTTTGCTTCAGAAGTGCTTCCTTTGTGAGTGACTGTACATTTTCCTTTCAGAAAAGTGTACCCCATCAGTATACCATCTGATCGAGGAACTTACTGACGTATACTGTGAAGATTTTTTTTTCTTCTCATTCGCTTCTGGTTTCCTAAAGTTGTTACGGTGTGTAAACCAGCCCCCCCCCCCCCCCCCCCCCCCCCCCCCCCCCTCCCCTTTTTATGTGATCTTATCGTGTTCCTTGATTATACAAACCTCAGCGTCAGTTAACGTGCGAAATCATCGTCGGCCCTCATCATCACATCAGTACAACTAGAAATGAGCAAGAACCAGTCTGCATGGCCATGCAAAGAAGGACTTCGAATCTGTCACCTTAATATCCAACATGCAGTTAACAAGACGTCAGATATATCAACACTGATTTGGAATCATGATAAACCCCTTTCATATTTAGGGCTCTCTGAATCCAGATTAACCACACACACATTAGCGACAATGATGTAACTATTTCAGAATATAACATAATCTGGAAAGATCCTGCACAAGCGAAAGAGACGGGTATTCTTATCTTCATCAGCGAAACCCTTAGCTTCAAACGACTTCCACACCTAGAACGCAACGGTGTAGAATGTGTCTGGATAGAAGTTAAGCTGAAAAAAACCTTCCATTTTGGTTGGATTCTGCTACAGAAACCCATCTGAAGGAGTGAACTGGGTCGACAAATTTATTCCGATGATGGATGCAGTCTCACTAGAATCCAAGGAAATTATTTTACCTGGAGACTTTAACATAGATCTTTTAAAAGTACAAAACCGGACCCAAGCATTCGAGAAAAAGAAACACCCGAAGGTGCTGGGGAGGACCCAGAGAGAAGCACTGTCTTCACCTGCCTTTAGAGCAGTCCTGTACCACCCTTGGAGGCCTGCGCTGTGTTGACGATGGGTACAGGCACACGCAGGACACTCCATTAAGATATCAAGGGACATAACTGCTCCTGAACAGAGGTAAATCAGACTACAGGATGCAACTCATAACAGCCTTAAAGTAGCATCCCCATGGGTGTACCAGCCCGTATTTCATGACTGCAGAACCCACCGGCGAAAAACACCACTCTCCAGCTGTCGAGCACACCCCACAGACCCAACCACTACCCCTGCCCACGGACAGATGAAGACAGTGCCACTCCAGACACAGCCAAGCTTTCGCCATACGGTCTTATGTGCCCTCAAGAGAGAATCCAAAGTTGTAGTCTTTCCCACTGTCAACAGGACTTTCCCTGTGGTCAATGGGTCTTTCCTCACCGTCACTGGACCTTTCTCCAGGGTCAGCCTAGTTAAGGCAAAGAAGAAAAAGAAACACCCGAAGGTGCTGGGGAGGACCCAGAGAAGCACTGTCTTTACCTGCCTTTAGCAATTATTTTACCTGGAGACTTTAACATAGATCTTTTAAAAGTACAAAACCGGACGCAAGCATTCAATCTATATAATCTGCAACAACTCATCGGATCTCCCAAAGGGTCACACCAAACTCGAAGACACTTAAAGATGATCCCGTCGACCAGGTTACATACCTCAAAGTGCTAGGAATAACAATTGATAACAATATTAGCTGACAAGCTCTCATAACCTCACTGTGCAAAAAAATCTCACAGAAAATCTATCAGCTCTCCAAAATCAAACGCTTCCTCGACCTGACCTTCATACAAGCTCTTTTTTTTCAGTCGGTTATTCAATAATACATAGACAATGGGTCTACTCTATGGGACTCTGCTAGCGCTAATACCCTCAAACCATTGCTAAGACTACACAAGCGAGCACTCAAATTAGTCCTCCTACAAAACAGTAGTCTTCTAGACTCAGACTATAAAGGTTCAAGTTTTCCCCTTAAGTCTGAGATTAGAATACAACAAAGGGATCATAATGCACATAATTATGTCTGGGAAGGCACATTCAACATTAGTTCACAGATTTTCAATTAATTCCTTAAGGACTCTACCCAAACTTCATGTCCCTGTTTCCAGAATTGATTTATTCAATGTCAGTACAACTTTGAGTTAATCTGACAATAAAATTGGTTTCAGTCAGTCAGACTTATTCAAATCCAGTTAACATATTCTGGTTCCTGTCAATGGGACTCGCTCCCTGAGTCAACCCAACAACAAAACCAATGCACATCAACCTTTAAACACCATTATTGCAACCACCTTATGTGCCAATACTTGCATACTCCACCATAAATCCACCACCAACCACTACAACCTTCTTTGCCTTGTGTGAGAACCTGACTATTAAGGAAGTGTTTTGTACTTGAAATGCACATGCTATTCTGTTTAATAAGTATGTCTTATGTGAGTATGCGCGCGCGCGCGCGCGCGCGTGCGTGTGTGTGTGTGTGTGTGTGTGTGTGTGTGTGTGTGTTTGTTCCTACCTCTTGCCCTCTTGTCACTATGTCGTAATGCTTGTGTTCTTATGCCACTCTCTCTCTCTCTCTCTCTCTCTCTCTCTCTCTCTCTCTCTCTCTCTCTCTCTCTCTCTCTCTCTCTCTCATGGTTCTGCTGGAATGACTTGATTTATTATCTATATGACCCCCCCCCCCCCCCACCCGTACCCGTGATGACTGGGCTATCATTGTGCTTTTTTTTTCCTCCATTGCTTTTCCTGGTGCTTCAAAATCGATTGTCTTGCATCTCCTTGGTATCTTTTGATTGTCAGATTGTTTTAAACGTGCTCTTTCCCGCACCCCACTCTCGCCTCTTTTCTTCCCCTCCCCTCTTCCCTCCTTCCTCCCTCCCTCTCTCTCTCTCTCTCTCTCTCTCTCTCTCTCTCTCTCTCTCGCCCTTCCTTGCATTCCTTTCGCTCCTGCCTCCCCCCCCCCCCCCCTCTCTCTCTCTCTCTTTTTCTCATTTACTTTTTCTTTTTATTTCGTTTTTTTTTTCCTTCCGTATCTAATTTTTGTTCTAGCCACTTTTTGCATGCTTCTTTTATTTCCTCATCTTACTTTTCATATTGACCCTACTCAGGGCAGGGACTGGATGTAAAACAGCGCATCAGTGCTTATCTATTATCCTTGTAAATAAAGAATTTTGTCTTGTTTTGTCTTGTCTTGCTCTACTCTCTCCTCTTTCCCTCTCTCTCCCATTTTCTCTCATCACATCCTGACTTTAAAAGATCATGCATTATGTAACACTTAGCTCAAACAAATCATGCATATTCGACTAGTTGGGAATAAATGTCAAGTAGAACTGACTGATTCTGCCTGTCTGTGCAATAAATTTCAGACTAGAACTGACTGATTCCATCTGTGCAATAAATGTCAGACTAGAACTGATGATTCTGCCTGTCTGTGCAATAAATGTCAGACTACAACTGACTGATTCTGCCTGTCTGTGCAATAAATGTCAGACTAGATAGTGAGTTGATTCTGTGTGTCCGTGTGCAATAAATGTCGACTGCAGAAAATGACGACAGTGATTCTGATCACTGCGCACAGAGTGCAATAATCTGTCATTATATTGACGACAGGCTGAATGTTCACATACAACATGGTGAAACACTGCAAAGCAATAAAGCCTATGCACTTTCAGCGTAGGTTCATTGGGACATGTATGAAATAACTTTTCATTTCAATACGAAACTAAATGATCCCATTTCCGCTGAAAGATATGGGGTCAGTGGGGAGGGGGTGAGTGGGGGATTCGTGCTATAATGCCAAAGTCGACTGCAGTAGAGAGAGAGACAGGAGAGCTGAAGAGGCGCAGAGAAGATCTTGAGAGATAGAGAGAGAGGCTTGAGAGTTCAGGGGAAGATAGACAGAGAGAGAGACTGCAAAATTTAGAATTCTAGCAATTTCAGCGTTGGTTCATTGGGATCTGTAGGAAATGAACTTTTCATTTCAATACGAAACTAAATGATCCCATTTCCGCTGGAAGATATGGGGACAGTATAGGATAGATTGGTTGACATTAGAAGAGAGGGCTATTCGTGACTTTATAATGCCAGAAGAGAGAGAGAGAGAGAGAGAGAGAGAGAGAGAGAGAGAGAGAGAGAGAGAGAGCTCAGAATTTAGAATTCAGAATGTATTTATTGATGCCAAAGTCCCGTATGAAGGTCTGTGAACAAACAACATGACCATAACAAAAAATACGCCATACCACGGTATACAATAGCATTGGTTGTATATACAATGGGTACACGTTTGCTGAGAATAAAATGAAAATGGGTACGAGTCATCAGCGAAGGAAGTAATTTCTTTCCAGAAACACATAAGCAAACAATTACAAGGGGGAAAAAAATAAAAAGAAACAAACCAAGATGAACTAAAATGTTTTCACTTGCGTTTGAAACCAATGACAAACACATATTCATATATTTAGTTTCTGTTCATAGGTTCATGTCTAGTTTTCAGTGCATAAAATATATACATTGCCAAATTTGTAAGGATCATCATGTTTTCTGATTGCATCAAATAAGCTAAACAATAGCCATTTGGATAGGAATAGAAATCTTGATGAATATTTTTCTAGCAAGTATGAGTACTTTAGACATTCAAACAAGAAATGAAATTCGTTTTCAGTTTTATTACAACATGGACAGTTTTTTGGTTGTTCGTCATATCTGTTATTAATCTTTAAATAACATAATCCCAGACAAAATCTCGAAAAGAGCGTACCGAAATTTACTAATTATGATAACTGACAAATATTTTTTTTTGTGTGGAATGTAGATTTGAATGATCTGTATGTTAAAAAACGGTCGCTCTGAGAAATTTTTGCATTCCAATCTTGCATATAGCAATCCAACACTAGTTGTTTAGTTCCTTCAAGAACATCACTTCATTTCCAACCCCTCCATTCATCCAAATCTTTGAAAAACCGAAAATATCAAAACAACTTGCTTTGGGGCTTGCTTTGGGAATCTGCCAATTGCTATATTTTGGAGTTTAAACCAGTATTTAATGGATTTTAAAGTATTGTCACTAACACAAAGGATATCGACCGGATTCACCATGTATCATGGTATTCGAACTTTTAGGACACACGCCGAGTAAACGTTTACAAGCGAACAAACAAACTGCTTCTCCACACATATTTAATTAAGCCCCAAAGCTCAGCAACATACAATAACATGGGTTTTAGTTGACAATAAAACAATTTGAAAAAATATTGACATGTCCATGTTACATAAAGCCCACATCGTTTTGACAATGTCAGTAACTTTTTGTTTTGCTCGCCTAACATATTCATATAATGCCGTGTCAAGGCCATCCAAGTACTGAGTGCAAAACCAAGATATTTATAGCTGTTAACTGCTTCCACTTCTTTCCCTTTGTAATACCACTGTTCAGCTTCAGATAAATAACCCCCCTTTCTAAAAAAACAATTATTTTAGTTTTATCAAAGTTTACTGTTGAATTTCAAAGTATCGGACGCTTTCTGTAAACTATGTAGCTGATTTTGGAGACAAGTGGGTGTAGATGAAAACAGAACAATCTCATCTGCAAATAATAATCGAAATATTTTTCTTTTAAACCAGGTAAAAACTGAAATCCATGTTTTCCATTTTCGGTTACATTAAAAGCTGCTTCAGTTATTAACAAAGAAAACAATAAAGGTGACATCAGACAGCCCTGTTTTACCCCTGAAGGACAATAAGAATATTCAGACACCCGTGGGCCCCAGCGAACATAGCTTTGGACAGAATTGTACGTATTCTAAACATTCTAATCACTTTCGTAGAGGCTGAACTTTTTAAAGTACTTTCCAGAGCATGTCACGATCAACTGTCTCGACAGCTTTCTGGTAATCGATAAAAGCCACGTATAGTTTTCTA
>JADBJO010010044.1:37500-76833 GCA_016801955.1 Conus betulinus
GAAACAATACAGCAACTATGAACACATGATGTTCAAATGGGCAAAAAGCATGTCTTTGTTCATTGCTCTTCAGTATAAGTTATTAGACACCGAACACGTGCCAGGGTGGGTGTCCATCTCATGGGTCAGTTCTTTCAATTATTTAACCCTCCCCCCCCCCCCCCCCCCCCAGCCCCACCACCGAGTGTTCCTGCATCTTGTGTTCAAGCGGCAAAAGTTTGTTCCTTCAACGTGTATGTACTCCATGGTTTTCCCTTTGCGGCACACTTTTTCGCGCGCACTCTGGTGGTCATTGTTAACCCAGGCTGTGACTAATTTGCTATGATCTCTCTACTTTCCAGTTGGTGTCTCTTGGATTGCTCGAACCTGGCGAAGTTCTTCCCTCTCTAGATCGGATTTTCTGATTTGATTTACTCTTACCATGTGGCAGGTAATACTTGCTTACATGGCCACCATAAGCAGCGGAGAACATCCGATCTAAATGACCTAATGATATCTGACACAAAACTCTCAAAATGATATGAGCACAAAAGAGGCTACACTACACCTCACGCAAGTACAGAAAAGAGGACAAAAATTAACGCCAATGGTGCAAAGGTTTACGAAATCAGAAACCCATGACCCCAGTATTTTCACTAAGAGTTAAATCTGGTGTATCTTAGATCTTTTGCACTCTGCCATCCACTTCTATTTGGCTTTCGTGAAAAACAATCTCTGTCGCAAAGGCCACAGTCGAAGTGATAGAACAGACGGAAAGGCTGCTTCTCACTTTTCCTTTCTTCACCTGTGTGGATTGTCATTTCCCTATCATTTTATTGTGATTTTGTAGTATATGACGTTTAGTTTAGTTTCGTTTAGTTTAATTTGAAATGAAATGAGGCAGGGAACAGTAAACAATAAACAGTAAACAAGTGGGGTAGTCTTTGCCCCCATAAGGAAACCTAACACAGAGTATTATGGACTGTGGTGTGTCTCTATTTGACACCAGGAGCGCAGATACAGCCAGCCGTGTCTCCCTGATGAGTTTCCGACCCAGCGGACGAAAGGCCTCGGAGCAGGCAATACAAATATATCTGCCTTTAAAAGCGATTGCGATGGTTCCCTTATGCAGCCAGTGAAGAGAGTTTTCATATTTTCTTAATTTCATGTTCCCAGTTTTTACATCTTCAACATCCGCCCCCCCCCCCCCCCCCCCCCCTTCTTAAGTTTAAAGTTTTGCCAAGTCATTACTATGAAGACAATTTAGTTGTTGGCCTGCACTTGTTTTTCCCCCACTATTAGATTGTTCGTCTTTGTATTTGTCTGACTTTATTCAAGTTTAAAAGGCTGTGCCAGTCTTGAATAAAAGTTACTCTGTGTTAGGTTTCCTTATGGGAGCAAAGACTACCCCACTTGTTTACTGTTTTTTTTAGTTTAGTTTAGTTTAGTTTAGTTTAGTTTTTTTTTTTTTTTTAATAATTTCTCCCTAATTTTTGGATTGGTGGTGTTGTATTGTGTGTGGTTCTGTTTCACTGGGTTAAATCTTTGGTTCAATTGCTTTATTTGGTCGCCCCTCTTTCAGAAACAGTAACGTTATTTGATTTCCTCAGCTCCTTAGCCAATTTCACGTGGCCTCATGTTTTTTTTTTTTGTGTGTGTGTTTGTTTTTTTTTTGTTTTTTTTTTTTAGTTAAGTAGAAATCACGAGGTGTTGCTGTCTATAGCAGATATTCTTTTGTTTTACATTTAACGATCTGTTCATTTATCTCTGCCCCTTGTCTTGGCAGGTATCACATTACATGATCTGAACAGAACAGACTATGAGTTGGACATTGGTGCAAAACGGTCGCACTGATGTCATTTGATGTGTGTGTTCCTGGAAAAAATAAACGCTACGGACTGTAACCGATCAAAATTCTTACACCACCTTTTTCTGTCTTTTTTAAATTGATTAACTTCCTATCGTAGATTTCGGACATGCAGAATTTTGTTATATTTCATACTACAGATGCATTGCCAAATCTGATTGTTCTTTCTCTTGACATTGCTGTGAGAAAAAATATTAAGATGGACCATGCGCTCTCTCTCGCGTTCACACACACACACACACTCACACACACACACACACACACACACACACACACACACACACACACACACACACACAACACACACACAACACACACACACACACACACACACACACACACACACACAGGCACACGCACACACACACACACACACACACACACACACACACACACACACACACACACACTCATACACACAGGCGCGCGCGCGCGCACGCACGCACGCACACAGCACACACACACACACACGCACACACACACACACGCACACACACACGCATACCACACACACACACACACACACACACACACACACACACACACACACACACACACACACACACACACACACACACACACGTGCAAGCGTGGTCGTAAGCTTTCATGGAGAGTGAAATAGCTTGATTTTGTTGACACACACTTTGTTTGACACATGAATTAAATCAACGTTTTCAGCACTCTCTAGTCACTGTAATTTCAATGAGTTACAGTCCTCTAAAGATTCCAACACTTTCTCATAATCAAAATGGAGAGAATAGCTGCGCTAATATTGAAAACCAACATTAAAAAGGTGCTTTAAAATGAAAAGAATTTCAGCGGAACTTTATTCCCGACCCCTTGTTGAAATCTGAAGGTTTTTTTTTGTGTCATTTGTCAGGGATGGATAAAAAAAAAAGAAATCTGCTTTATGTGAAAGGCATTTGGTTTCAGCTTAATATTCCACCCTTTGATTATGTAGTCTCTGTCAATGTAATGCAGTTTTTTATGTTCAGCTGAGCCACCAAGACAAGAATTCTTTAAACTAGGTTGTTTAGTGAGAATCTGCAACCTCTTGAATGGATGGCCAGACTGATCGAGTCACTAAGTATCCCTGTCAATCTTGTCTTTTTTTTTACAAATGACGCTGCACTCCATCGGGACGAAGGAGTCACACCTTATAAAGTCTACTCAAAGTGTGTATTTACTCTCATTCTCATCCATACATACCAACCAGTCTTCAAAATTCAGCAGTCAAGGGACTATGTACTGACAGAATTAATTCAGCATTGATTCAGTTGAAGGTTTCTGGACGCTGGCTTCGAAACATCCAAAGGAAGTTAGGGTACAGTGACTGCAGTCGTTTACACAATGTTCATTCAACCCTTTCCTTCTTTCTTAAAATGAATACTCGCCAATGGAACGAGCGTAAATATTGTGAAACTTACTTGTCTGGCATAATGAATAGGTTCTCCCAACGTTGATTAGTATTTAAGTCGTATGACACTGGAACCAGATCTTTCTTAGCCTTTCTGAACAAAAGACCGTTTTCGGTTTTTCTTCAGGCACACAAGTCCACACGATTAACCCATTTTTCTGATATTTAGGAGTTGTTAAGGTATTTATACATTTACTAAATAGAGTAACATTCAAATTTTGAATTGTTATGAGATGGCTTCCTTTAAGGAAATTTTAGTCACTCAAACATGCACGAACAAGTTAGGCAAACGTCAGAATTACCATTGATGAAGTAAATAAGTAAGGCAACATGTAGATGACTTTCATGTAGTTTCCCACTCCAACAAGATTGCGAAAATACATACATAAGTAAGACAACAAGAAGGCAGCATGTAGATGTGATGGATTGAGTTTCATGTAGTTTCCCACTCCAACAAGATTGCAAAAATACATACGCGCACACGTACATACGCTTTCAGTTTGCCCACATCCTCTTCCACGTACACAAGCAAGTCTCACTGACTTAGTATTCGCCAAACGATTTAGAAGTTTATGGGTCTATAACTTACATAATCTTTATGATTCACTATACTGTGTGTGTGTGTGTGTGTGTGTGTGTGTGTGTGTGTGTGTGTGTGTGTGTGTGTGTGTGTGTGTGTGTCTGTCTGTCTGTGTGTGTGTCTGTGTCTGTGAGAGAGAGAGAGAGAGAGAGAGAGAGAGAGAGAGAGAGAGAGAGAGAGAGAGAGAGAGAGAGAGAGATGCGGCGTGTCTGCTTGCGTGCGTGCGTGCGTGCATGCATGCACGCATGCGTTCATGCGTGCCTAAGTGCAGGCGTGCGTGCATGCGAGCTTGCATGTATGCAAATACAAAATATATCAGTCAGGACATGTACATAATTAATTGGGCTAAAGAGATTTTTCAATTTGAAAGAAGTTAACCTCCCCCCTCCCCCTCAAACAGTTAACTGTAGTGTACGTTTAGCATGGCATTGAGTATTAAATGTGACATTATTAACCTTGGAAATTAAATTTAGTTCGACATGTTGAGAGCATGTAATTCATCCTAATGACGGCAATACACTGTGATGCCCAAAGAGAATTCTGACATGTGTAGTAGATTGCTGCAGAGGATGAAGGGTGAGAAAAAAAAATTCGAAGGATATTTCACCACAGAACAATGATTGAAATATAGGATACTATACAGGATGCTACTATGGAGACTCGTGCAAGGAACACGGCAGTTCTTGTCATATGCTGATTTTATTGATGAATTCACTCTTCATTTATTAAGCTATGCAGCGATCCCACGCGCACCTACGCACGCGAGCACACACACACACACACACACACACACACACACACACACACACACACACACACACACACACACGCGCGCGCGCGCGCGCGCGCGCGCGCGCACGCACGCACGCAAGCACACACTCACAGACATGCACGGACGCTCTCTCTCTCTCTCTCTCTCTCTCTCTCTCTCTCTCTCTCTCTCTCTCTCTCTCTCTCTCTCTCTCTCTTGGATGGAGTCAATTGTTTTGCTCTGGCACAAGAAAGGAGATGGTAGCAATCCTGACAGTTTTAGAGGTATCACTGTCTGTAATGTTAGCAGTAAACATATAGTACTATTATGGATAGCATATAAATTGCAGACGTGGATTGAAGAGAGTTTTAAGCAAGGGACGTCCTACGTTGATCATAAATTTACACTTATATCCTGTGTTCAAAAACGGTTTCATGCTGATTATAATTAGTAAATTTAACTAGACTTATCCGTAAAATGAGGTTACATTGGAATTATCCAGAGCCTAATGATGGGAATGAGCAATTACGTGATGTGATGCGCGTGCATCTAGCCAGCATTTAGACACGAATGACCTCTAAAATAAATTCAATAGACAATACTTGGGAGTGTAATCGAGAACCATCCAGAGCCGAGATGGGAGGGCACGTTATTGCTCATTCCCATCACTAGACTCTAGATAATTCCAATTTAACCTGAACTTTCAGGTGAGTCTCGTTAAATTTACTAAGTATCAATCGTCTAGCGATTGGTCATTCACAATGACGTGAGACTTCAGAGTTGGCGGTCATGAGTACTGAATCAATCATAAAAGCAACCTAAAGAAGTCGATGGATTTTTGTTTGTCTA
Source organism: Conus betulinus (assembly GCA_016801955.1). Taxonomy (NCBI): domain Eukaryota; kingdom Metazoa; phylum Mollusca; class Gastropoda; order Neogastropoda; family Conidae; genus Conus; species Conus betulinus. The sequence continues at coordinate 42,944 of JADBJO010010044.1, forward strand.
CAGTTAACTACACAAGAACTGTAACGTTTCTGGTAATCCAAAAATAATCTGTAATTTGGCATGCAATCACTTTCAGTCAGTCACTGGGCCAAACTGTACCATGAAACATCAGTCAGTCACTGGGGTCAAGACTGGACCCTGCAGCATACCTACTTCCTATTTACAAAACTGTCTAGAACTGATCGTCCCAAAGATTTCTGAAGCACAGGTTTGCAGTAGAACTTGGTAAAAGTGGTCTGTGTAGACCACCCAGCTGCTCTCATTATGCAGTCATAGGCACATCTCTGCTGAATGCTGCTGAAGTGCTAGCTGCTCTCTGGTGCTGTGAGCTGAGAAACGGCTGATATCCACTCTGGCTAATCTCAAAACAGTTTTGATCCACCTGGATATAGTGTCTCTTGAGACTTCACTGTGGGGTTTGACAAATGAAATGAAGAGTTGGTTCCCTTTCCTCAAAGTCTTTGTCACTCTTAAATACTGTCTAAGGTGGGTAACGATACACAATTTTTTTTGTTTACAAAAGACTGGTTCTAACGGTTGCACATGTGACCCTGGTTTCGTAGGCTTCAGCACAGCACTAAAACACGAAGACACACTTGTCATCTTTAAATCTTACATCATCACATTTTAATGTGTGGATTGTTTGACCCCTCTGACCAGACAGCAGGGCTAACAAGATAACCAGTCTAAGGGTCAACTGCTTAAGAGTCATCTTTCCTACGTCCGGCCAACCAGCTAAGTATTGTAGTACACCATCCACATCCCATGTATCATGATATTAGGGAATGGAGGGTCTTTCTTCAGACACCCCTTTCACCATACAACACACTAATGGGTGACTGCCTACTGCCTCGGTGCCCGACCTGTGCAAATTAGCTGAAACTGCTCTTCAGGCTAAATTTACTGTACTGTGACTAGCCCCAGAACCATACATGTCTGCCAGAAAATGTATTGCATGGGCATAAGTTGGTGTTTTTATTCCCTTGCTATCTACAAAAGTTTTCCACCTTCTAATGTAAGAGTCACACGCTTTCTTGATAGAGTTTCTCCAAGAGCTCATAAGCAAATCAGCGGCCGCACTGCTTAAACCAGAGCTGGTTAAAGAACACCTGAGATCCTGAAAACTAGCAGGTGAAGCCTCTCCTGCTGAATCAGGCGATGGACTGGGGAGATGCAACAGGTTCATTCTGCAGGTCAGACACACTGGCTCTGCTGTCAACCGTCGTAACAGTATTGGATACCACAGCTGAGTTGGCCAATCTGGGACCACCAGCACACCCGAACTCTGATCCCTCTGCTGCACCTTCTGGAGGAGGAATCGGGTGACAATGCTGAAAGGAGGAAAGCATAGGAATTCATATCTCTCCAATACACTGAAAGCATCAATAGCTTCTGCATCTGGCCTGAAAGAGATGAGTCTTTTCATTTGCGCATTCAGCCTAGAAGCTGCATTCAGCTGTCCAAGAGCAGCTTGCAGAAGATCATTGTTCAGCTTCCATTCAGTGTCCAGATTTACCTTCTTGGATTCTGCATCAGCCACCACATTTTTTCACTCCTGGTATGTGGGCTGCACTGACAAAGATATTATGTTCAATGCACCAAGAGCAGATCTGAAATGTTAATTCGTTACAGGAGCCAGACTGAGATGTACCCATGTGGTTTAAGCATGCTATGGCTGTGGTATTGTCCAGCATGAGCCTTACATGTTTCCCTTGAAGCTGCATCTGAAAAGATTCAAAGGCAAAAAATGCAGCTTTTAATTCCAAGTAGTCTATATGAAACTTCCTTTCTGCTTGTGACCACACTCCTCCTGAAGAGACTCCTGCACACACACACAGCTCCAGCCATGAAGGCTTGCATCAGAATGGATCACAAAGTCTGGATCTCTGCACCACACATCATTGAAAGCATCAGAAATACTGCCAATACACCATGTCAGCTCCTTTTTTCCAGCTTTAGATATCTCCATCACCTGGTCAAAATGTCCTTTGCTTTTCTTCAGGGCTCTTCCGTTATCTTTTTCCAACTGTCTGTAATGCAGGGGGCCCAAATGTAACAGCGGGAAAGCTGGCCACCATTAACCCAATGACTTTTGCCAAATCTCTTCTGCATATCTCAGCTACCTTCAGTAGGTTCTTACGGCCTAGAAGCATCTTCTCTTTCCTTTCTGAGGTCAAAGTGACTGACATTGAGACTGAGTCAATGATCAATCCTAAATACTGAATCACAGTAGTTGGTCGAAAACCTGACTTTGTGGGATGTACAATGAATCCTAGCTTATGTAATGTGTATAGTGTGCCCATAACATTTTCCCGGCACTGTCTCTTTGAAATGCCCATAAGCAAGGAATCATCCAAGAAAGCTGTTGAGATATGTCCTTTCAATCTGAAGGTAACAAAAACTGGCTTCATTATTTTTGTGAACAAACGTGGTGCCAGTGCCAACCCATTTGGGAGCGCATTGTATTCGAAAATTTTTCCTTTCCATTCAAATCTCAGCAGCTTTCTGTGTTCCTTGCAATGGGTACACAGTAGTAAGCATCTTTCTTCAAGTCCAGTGATGTCATACAGCAGTTTTTGCTAACCAAAGCCAAGGCTGTAGCCAAAGTGTCCATCTTAAAAAGGTGATATTTTATTTCTTCATTTAGACTTTTTTGTTTTAGGATCATTCTCTGTGATACATCTTTTTTCTGCTTAGTGAAGATTGGTGACAAAACTTCTCCATAAGTGTGCTCACACTCTGTTACAACTTTTTTCCTAAGCAATTTGTCAATTTCTTCATCAATAACGGGCTTTTTTCTGCAGCATTCATTCCGAATGAATATGAGGGTGGACATGACGCTGGGCAGTCCCGCAGCCCTCCACTAAACCCATGCTATACAATTGTTAGTTAGATTAGGCAGGGGTGGAAATGGTGGTTATGCCCCCCCCCCCCCCCCCCCTTTTTTTTTTTTTTTTTTTTTTTTTTTTTTTTGGGGGGGGGGGGGGGGCACTGCCTTCTGTAGGGTCAGGGCCGGCGATGTACAGGCTTGACTGTGTGTGCAAAGCGAAAAAGTAGTAGCTATCCAGCAACTCCACACCTAGCTAGTCCTTAAGAGAAAAAGAGAACAAAAAACTGCTTTTTTGCGCTCTCCCTGTTTTCCCGTTGCAAAATAATCAAGTTGGTTCAGCGACGTATGCAGCCAGATCCAAATCCAGATGACAAAGTAGGTAAATCGTCCAGGTTACAGTCAGTCTCAATTTCAGCACCAGTCACTGATATTAGGATGTTCGGATCTGACGTCAGCTTGACCCAATTTTCTTTTAATTTAGCCAGTCTTCCTGCTTCAAACTCTTCTGATTCCAGTGTCAGCAACTGAACAATGCTAACTGTGCATCAGAATCACGTACCTCAGTTACTGAGACTGAGAGAAGCTGTTCCTCTGGTTGCTCCTTTGGGAAAGCTGTTGTAGCGCTGCCCTAGTGTCTGTGGTTTTGGATACTGACAGCCTCCACGTCTGGCTGGGAAATGCTTGTTTGAGACGGCCCCTAAAAAAAGACCCTTTCCTGTTGCCTGTCGCGGTCAAATTCGTTGCCTGGTCAAATTCGTTGCTGGTATACCAACTTAGGCAAAAACGACGTTGCTGGTATATCAATTTAAACAAAAATGACATCGTAACATGTAGTCGCTAATGGTCATGGCAAAACTCCACAGTTTCAACTACGGCGACTACAACTACTACCACCACCACTACTACCACTACTACTGCTACTACTGCTACTACTACTACTACTACTACTACTACTACTACTACTACTAGATTTTGGTTGGTCATTGTGCCAGCTCCGTATTTGCATTGAATTTGCCCGAGCAACGAATTTGACTGAAGCTGCAGTCAAAATGGTTGTAGCTGAATATGATGATCACTATACGTCGACTACAACGCTACCACTACTGCTACTACTTTCACTTTGTTTTTCTAATTCTAGGGCTCCATTGTGCGATTTTCTACACTTGGGAATGAGATTGACAGGGGTATGATAGTCATTTGCAACGCATTTCAAATTCATTGCTAGGGCAAATTCAATGCAAATACGGAGCTGGCACAATGACCAACCAAACGGTGCATCACCAAAAAAATCATATCACGTCATTGTGAATTACCAATCGCTAGACGATTGATAACCGAAAACTATATATTACTTTTATTGATTTTGAAAAGACATTTGATTCTCTCAGAAATTGTATTGAGGCCTGTATTATTAAGAACTGCGTTTCAGGACAACCGTTTCATTATATTCAAAATATGCATAAAAGTGTAAAGGCAAGTGTAAAATGTGGAGCAAAAGTGACTGAAGTTATTCAGTGTTCAGTTTGGAGTAACGCGAGCAGATTTTTTAAGCCCTGTTTTGTTCTCTTTGTCGATTACTGAGTTAGCAATTGACGTCATTGAAAAGGGAAAACATGGTGTTTAGTTTTTGTTCTTTGGTTGGTTGGGTGGGTGGGTGGGTGCGAGGTTGGTTGGTTGAGTGGTTGGCTTGCTGGTCGTTTGCTTGGGGTTTTTGGTTTGTTTTTTGTTAATTATTTCGGAGCTGTTTATAGTAGTAGTAGTAGTAGCTGATGGTGGTGTGTTTTTGCCTGAAAATGTGATTGATCTTCAAAATCAACTTAATAACCTACATGAGGTCACATTATCTCCTGGTGTTAGAGTTAGTATGGACAAAAGCTATATTATAGTGTTTAGAAAGGTGGTTATTTAAGTGTTGGGGAACATGGCATATTGATGGAAAAACATATGCCTGTTGCCAATGCCTATAAATACCTTGGAATTTATTTATAAGCTGGACTGATTTAAAAGCTGCATGTAATGATGCTCAGACACAGCCTATAGCTTTGTATTATTTTAAATAAGGTGACCAGATAAAGCAGCTGTGCAGCATGGGAAAATGGGTTTGCGCGTTCTAAAGAAATTACTAGGCGTCAGCATGTGGACACTAAATGATCTTGTCTATGGCGATATTCTGCATATATTATTGCTGTTGTGAATTGTATTTGTTACTGGTTACAGTTGGCACGTATGAATGTACATAGGTTACCGAGGAAAGCTTGTATAATGCTATGCAATTCAGATGAGAGGGGATCGGCCACGTTCGTCTTCATCTTTTCTTAATTTGGTTTCGGATTTGTTTGTTTAATCAAGGTGTGGAAGAAGTAAAAAGCTTTCTAAGAGTTTTCAAACAAACACTTATAGACTGTGGGTGGCAGGAACAAAGCCCTAGAGTGGACGCCACAAAGTCCGCCCCACAAAGGTTCCCTTACGCTTGCCGATATCGAACATCTCGATACAAACTAGCAAGTGGCACAGACATGTAGAGAACATCATAAGAGGGGTCACCCTGGTAGCAGGGCATAAAGGGCCACAGAGTATGGGACTCTGTAACTGCAGATCAGTGAGGATGAGAATAATGAAAATGATACCGTGGAGTTTCATTCTGATCTGAGACCACAAGACGTGGCTGTATTCTGTGCTTTTCATCATGTATCCTGGTCTCAACCAAGCCCAAGAAATACAGACACCTTGAGTGTTGATCAGGACATTTGACAGCCATGTCACAGATGCATCTACAAAGTGGATGAAAATCACTGTGTGGTCCATCTCTCTAACTGAGCCCAAAACGAACTCAACTATGCTTAGGAACCGGTCAGGGCAAAAGTCCCACAAACAAATGGCTATGATGGAAATTAAACCTACAATGTTAGACACTTCGCCATGGCGGCTGGTAATATTATTCATTATTGTTGATGACTACCGTTTTTTATGTAATTCGAAACTTTTTGTAGGGTACATCCTCCTAGACGTGTTTTAGTTAAGCCTAGACCATAAACGTGTGATCAAAATCCTCCTCTGTCAGGTTGGTGCTAAGCTCGTCTTTATGTTACAGGTCATGGTCTGTGTTTGAGACAAAGTGTCCTCATTTCAGACGGACAAAACGGAGGCCAGTTTTGGATAAACTACTTTCATCCTTCACATTCGTGTTTGCTTCTCCTGGTATTTCGAAAACGTAGCATTGCACACGCTCTGTATGAAGATCTGTGACAGTCCATTCTGTCAATTTTTAATCTGTTTTAATCTCACTTGATAATATCTTTGCGATACAAGGAAAATTATCCTCTCTCTGTAAGGCCATTTCATTCCCTTCAAAATTTCGGGGGCAAAGGTTCATGGTAGATATGGATGTATTTTCTATTTCCTTAAATCAAAGAAACAGACAGTTGTAATGGGGCTATTTTTCACATTGTTTGAAACGTTAACAATGCTTGTTCTAGACTTTTTTTTAGCTTTTGTGTCAAGAATATTATGCCTGCATTTGGGGTAGTGAGTGTGATCTTGGTTTGTTTAAAATACATCCTGTAACCGTAATAGCTGTAAGTGACAGCTTTTTAGTAGTGTGATTTGTGCTGATGAGAAAAAAGAAATTGCCTAGCATTTTTAGCGGAGGCAGTGGACAAGAAAGAGAAAAGGAAAGAAGAGAAAAAAGGTGTTTTTTTAGGTTTACTGTTGATTCTAGTGTGAGTGTGGGATGTGTGAACATACCCAATAATTTTCAAGACAAACTTTTATCGCGACCTCAAATTCTAAATCGTTTTGATCGTGATCGGAATCATTTCCAAATTCTACCTGTTCACGCACTCGATGGGTAGGATGTGGATCCTGTGATCGATCTTATAGTACGTCTTTCCTTTCTTTTACTAACATAGCGACTTGTCTTTCTGGGGCAAGCAGCATGTATTTGGTATCCTGACAGCCCCTTCTCGGCCCTTGGCGTGATGTCCGCTGCCTAAGAACATTTTCATTTTCCTCAAAAAGAAATGATTGGAAAAACAGGACACTCTGTTAGTAAAATAAATGAAATGCTTACAATATGATCAAACACAGGATTAACGTCTTGCCTGTTGAGTGTATGAACAAGGTAGAATTTGGAAACAATTCCGATCGGGATCAAAACGATTTAGAATTTAAGACCGCGATAAAAGCTTGTATTGAAAATTATCAAATATGTTCACTCATCCCACACTCACCCTTGAATCAACAATAAACCCTTTTTTACATTTGTTACTTCTTGTCTTTCTCTCTTAGTCTTGCGCTGCATCTGGCAAAGGTGCTAAGCAATCTCTTTTTTTTCTCCAAGAGCACAAATCATTACTTTAAAAAAATAGAACAACCAATGAGGAGCAAGCATCCTGTACAGATGAGCTTTCAATGCGAGTTCAAAGTTCACACACAAACATTTTTTTTTTTTAAGGGTGCATTAAAATTTCATTGTTCATTAGAAATACGCTCTCCTGACTCCTGACCCTAGAATTCATGCAGAGAGTTAGATATCTTTAGTCATGCGTTGACATTACACGGTGGTGGTAATAGACGTGGAATGATGTCTCAATTGACGTATGATACATTACATGGTGGTGGTGGTAGACAGACGTGGAATGATGTCTCCATTGAAGTGTGATATATTTGTACATTTTGAAGACACTCAAGGATTAACCATGTCATTTTAAGCGCACAAGAAATGAATTGTTTTAGAAAATGCAAATCATACCACTGTTGTTTTCCGTCGAATCGATGCTGGATTGCATGTAAGTTTTCTGAGCCAGTGTTGAGAGCGCACTCTTCAGCAAACAGAAAGTCCCTGGTGATGGCTGTCATAACCTTAGATTTTACCTGGAGCCTTTTGAGCTTAAATGGTTTTCCATCTGTTCTGAGTCTGATGTCGATGCCAACGTCTCCTCTCCACAGGCATCAGTCAGCATTGCAGAGAACATGATGCTGAACAGAGTAGGTGTCAAAACACAGCCCTGCTCTACGCCAAGTGTGAGAGGGCTAGATGTCTCTCCGTTGTCCTGGATATGGACCTGCATACCATCATGGAATTACCGCACCATAGAGATTGAGTTTGATGGGCATCCATATTTGGCCATGATTTTCCAAAAGCCTTTTCTATTGACAGTATTGAAGGCATTGATCAAGTCGACAAAGGTGAAGAACAGGTCGGCATTTTACTCCTGACATTTTCTTGGAGCTGTCTAGCAATATACACCATATCAATGGTTTCTCTGTTTTCTCTAAAGCCACACTGGTTCTCCGGGGAAAAGCTGTTGCTCAAGTGTGTTAGAAGGCGCTTTAGCAGAATCCTGACAAGTATCTTGCCTGTCAGCATGTACTTGGATTTCATCAAATGTGTTGCTCAAACAAGTCTGTCTGGTTGAAGATATACAGAGGGTGGGTAGAGAGATTCAGGGCAGATTGGGAGGAGCGTCTTGTTGTTCCAATGGCGGAAATATGTGCACTCCAATTAGTAAACTTAATTTGTTGTTACATTGTCGTTGTTGTTGCTGCTGCTGCCGTACTGTTGTTATCATTGTTGTTGCTGTCTAACTGAAGACAAAAATTCAAAATCTACAGTGATACATAAAACATCCATATCTTTAATTTCAAAACCATGCCCTGAAGATGAAAGCCGGGAGAAAGAGACAGAGACAGAGGGACAAGAGACAGTAAAGGGACAGAAGAGAGAGAGAGAGAGTGTGTGTGTGTGTGTGTGTGTGTGTGTGTGTGTGTGTGTGTGTGTGTGTGTGTGTGTGTGTGCGTGTGCGTGGATGCGAGCGCTCGCACTTATGCGTGCGCGCATTATGCGCATGTGTGTGTGTGTGTGTGTGTGTGTGTGTGTGTGTGTGTGTGTGTGTGTGTGATATCATCAAAAAACCTGACTGTGCTTTTCGCAGTGTGTACACTATGATTGTGCTCGTTATGTTTGGTTAGTCATTCTTCCTAGTTATGTTCGATTAGCTGATGATCAGTGGTATGATCTCTATCGACCATATAGACGAGCATACGACGTGATCTACAGAATTGGTAACCCTGCTGTGCTTGTGTTTGGGATCTTCGGGAATCTCATGATAATTCTGATCATGCATCGTCTTCCTACATCAAATGCTGGTGTGCTGTTCCAAGTTCTGGCGTGCTCTGACTTGCTGATATTGATCATTAATCCTCTAGACAGCTGGCTTGACAGAGAATTCGATGTACCAAGAATTGAAAGACTGGGTGCCTGGCCATGTAAGGTGGAGAAACTGATAAAGTACATGATGCCGTCTTTGTCAGCATCGATGCTTGTGGCCCTTTCCATGCAAAGAGCAGCCTCTGTGCTGTGGCCTCATCTCATCAGTCTTGTGTGGACAAAGAGAACGTCGCGAGCTTTTGCCGGTTTTTCTGGTTGTCCTTATTTTCTCATTAACTGTCACATTCTCTATGGATATGACCGTCATGAATATCATTGTACCAATACGTGTTGTCGCGAGGCTGTATCCAAAAGATACGAATGGTTTATGGATGAGATTTGGCCTTGGGTTGATTTACTTCAATGTTGTCTTCTTCCTTCCATGCTGCTGATAGTCAGCAATAGCATTATTCTCCGGAAACTTGTCAGGTCTAATAGAAAAGGCGGGCATCTTTCTGTACAAGCCACTGATGCTTCCAGACAACAGCGGATGTCTTTAATGACTGTGACCCTTATCATTGTTAGCGGGTCGTTTATGATACTGACGGTGCCCATGTCAATAACGAAAATCAAACCATATGTTGATAATCACGACCCCGTTCGGTATGGACAATACAAAGTGTTTTACTGGCCTCAGCCGAATCCTATGGTACACTAACAGCGCCATCAACTTTTACCTGTATTGTCTGACGGGTAGGAAGTTCAGATCAGAGTTTCAGAAGTTAATACTTGTGTTTTGCGGCATATCCCAAGGGGCAAAATAAGACGGGTCACCTCATCGATTGAAAAAAAATGGCTAGTGCCCCGTTTACCCATGGTCCTAAAGAGTTATAAATGAAAACGGTGGCACGAAACCCGTCACCACCACCATCTGTCGTAATAGCTACAGGTGAACACCTTGATCTAAATAGAGGCAGTCCACTAACATGGTCTATATGGGCTTACAGCACATGATATTTAGACATTTTCCATTAATTTTGTTAAAACAAAGATATAACTATTATGAAAAGCATGAACAAATACATGATGAATGAACAAATAACCGAATCGAACAAACCCATTGATCTGTACCAAAGCAGTCCACTAACATGGTCAACATGGGCTTACAACGCGTGACATTTGAACATTTCTTTTAAGTTTGTTGACAAAGTGATAGCTGCAGTATAATACAAATACACGAATGAATGAACAAATAAATCAATCAAAGAAACAACCAAACACAAACAAGCATAGATAGACCAAAGTTAATTAGTCAATCTCATTCAGTCAATTGATAGTTTGAACTGTAATTCCAGTTTGATTTCAAATATCGCGATGACTTGAGGGACAATTCTTGTACTGGTTCAGTGCAAATGAGCGGTAGGTCTTTTTCACCTGTCTCCCTCTCCTCTCTCTCTCTCTCTCTCTCTCTCTCTCTCTCTCTCTCTCTCTCTCTGTGCATACACACGCATGAGCCCACACTTGCTTATGTGCGTGTGAGTGCATGTGTTTTGTGTGTGTGTGTGTGTTTGTGTTTGTGTCTGTGTATGTATGTATGTGTGTGTGTGTGTGTGTGTGTGTGTGTGTGTGTGTGTGTGTGTGTGTGTGTGTGTGTGTGTGTGTGTGTGTGTGTGTGTGTGTGCGGGCAAGGGCGTGCGCGCGCGTGCGGACGCGTCTATATGTGGTTGCCAGCGTGAGTGGATACATAGTGTGTGTGTGTGTGTGTGTGTGTGTGTGTGTGTGTGTGTGTGTGTGTGTGTGTGTGCGCGTGTGCGTGTGTGCGTGCGTGCGTGCGCGCGCGTGCGTGCGTGCGTGCGTGCGTGCGTGCGTGCGCGCGCGCGCGCGCGTGTGTGTGTGTGTGTGTGTGTGTGTGTGTGTGTGTGTGTGTGTGTGAACACTAGAAAATGGAGGAATTATACCATAGAGTGTCACAAAACGGGGTGATTTTAAAATCGGGTTGCTGTTTCTTGGCATAATGTAGGTATTTCTGAATGCAATCCGCTTCAAAAAAAAAAAAAGACAAGAAAACGAAATATACATACTACTGCGTGCCTCACATACCTTCGGTCAAAATTCACACACAGTGACATACATAAGCAGTGAATGTAGCGCGCGTAAGAAATGAGAATAAGGAAAGACATAGAGTACTCAGAAGGGTGACAGAGTGCATGTATTGCAGGTTTCTATGTCCATTGAAACGTTGAGCATCGGGAGAATGACAATTTCACCCATGGGAAGAACGACCCACGTCTTTGACAGCATCCTGAAGACGTTAACGCATGATCATCTGGAACAGTGAACTTACACATCCTTCATCTTCATCAGACAAGTGGATCTTTATCTTTTTATCATCTTGGCATCGTCGTCACATCAAACTCTTCAAGGAAACATTTGTCCATCAGAACTGTGAACAAACCAAGACTGTGAAATCTGCTGCAAGTACTTTATGAACTGGCCAGCACAATAACTTTCTTTTATTTTCAAGTTCATTTGTTTTGTTTATTGGTAATTTATATATGTGTTTTTTATTTGGTTTTGTAGAGAAAAAAAATCATCACAAACATCTTCATTCATCTTATTTCATCAATCTTCATACATTTCATTTCATCACATCATACATTGTACAATCATAAATTCATTCATTAAATCATTCGTAAATCATAAGTGAAAATCTCTGTCATAAAAGGGGGAGTGAAAGGAGTGCTCCAATTCTTATCTAATTCAGAGCTCAGGTGTGCGTGATAGTGTATGAGCGTGTGCGTGTGCGCGCGTGTCTCCGTGCGTGCGTGTGTGTGTGTGTGTGTGTGTGTGTGTGTGTGTGTGTGTGTGTGTGTGTGTGTGTGTGTGTGTGTGTCCAGGACGGGGGAAATCGTGATGGTATTGCTTAAGTGCACTAAGTTGATGTATTATTAGTCAGGTAACACACCAAGGTTATCTCTGCACTCATACACGCATATGCACACTCATGCGCCCACCAAACATTCACCTCTCTCTGGGAATGGGATGTCACGCATTCGTTTCTCTCCTAACGCGACTGCGCACAGAAATACCATTTCTACTACTACTTATATAGTCAAACATGAAAAATCCAATTACACAAAATGAATAAATCAACACATAAAAAGATCAATACTTCCTAATCCCGGGTTATAATAAAATGACTTCTTACCTGGCAGGTTTTCACACACACACACACACACACACACACACACACACAACCACGCTTTCACACCACACCACAGTTCTTGAAAAAGTCTCTTCACGTCTTCTTCTTCAGCACTGTTTGATGAAGCCTTGGTTGACTGGCTCCAGCTTTCAGGACTGGGTCTTCGTGGTCGTCTCTGGGATCTCGATGTAGAATTCTCTTCTTCTTCGTCTCCTTCACCCACTCTGGGTTCAAATTCAGGCCGTCTGTCTTCACCCACCTCTGGGCTTCAAACTTAGTTTTCTTCTCTTCCAGCTTGTCTTGAACCCCAAGACTTTGCTGTTTCTTCTATCTCCCAGACCACGTTTTTTTTCTCGACCCTATGTCCTACTCACACTCCTCCTCTCTCTCCCCAATGCTGCTTCTCTCTCTCTCTCTCTCTCTCTCTCTCTCTCTCTCTCTCTCTCTCTCTCTCTCTCTCTCTCTCATGGTGTTCTTCTCCTCCCCTTACACGTTGTCCTCCCTCAGTTTATATAGGGATGGAAACAAAGGATCCCCCTTCGGGCCATGCCTTTGTCCATGCTGCTTCTCAAAACCCCCCTGCTCACAAGTACCCTGAATTCTCCATTCGCTACAGTCTTCCACACGTCAGCATTTACACACATCCCTACCTAATTGATTAGCAAACAAACACTTGGCACCAGATGGACGTCGAAATTCCCGCCGACTTCGGGGGGTCACTTAACACGGTAATTATGCTGGAGAAAAGCTACGACGACCGTCCACGCGCATTCAACCAGTCTGACAATAGAACCAACACAGTGCCCCACGGCAATACCATCTGAACGAGCCCAAGACTCCTGTTCTTCAATTACTGTTTACAAAGCGACCTCAGCTGACTGAGTATGTAGCGCCCACTTGAGGGCACCGAGGTCCTAGTGGTTACGTCCCTCCCCCCCTCTCATTATCGGGAAGGTCCGACCCCCTACTACCTTAGGTGCCAACTGTCACCTGACCACTTCGTCCTCCTTGACACAGTTCGACCATGTGTGGTGGGTAAGGCACACTGGTTAATGGGTCTATTACCTATTCGTATACTATGAACAACGTCCCTTTGCCTCAAAGCGTTTAATGCCTTTTGTGAGAAGTTTCACGCCTTTGACAGTGTGTGTGTGTGTGTGTGTGTGTGTGTGTGTGTGTGTGTGTGTGTGTGTGTGTGTGTGTGACTTTGTGCACCTTTGATTGTTTTTTGGGAAATGAATGTTCAGAAGATTACTCATTAACAAGAACAATAACAAGAACAACAATAAAAAAAAAATATAACTACTCTCTCTCTCTCTCACTCTCTCTCTCTGTCTGTCTGTCTCTCTCTCTCTGTCTTTGTCTCTGTCTCTCTCTCTCTCTCTCTGTCTCTCTCTCTCTCTCTCTCACACACACACACACACACACACACACACACACACACACACACACACACACCAACGGTGACAAACCCACATCTGTGGTCTCGCTAATTTACTCACCTGCATCACCCCACTGATGAACACACACCATCGCACACACGTCTACAGTATACAATGGGATCCCTGAGAGATTCAAAGTCATATCTCAGTTAACATGTGTTTGATCTTATGTGTCTGTTGTTGCAAAGGCCCAGTATGAGTTTGCCCCAATCTCTAGGAAATTTCGTAGTGTTAGCCTGGATATTATTCCAGTGTTTGTTTGGTTGGTGATGTTTCTTACTCTTCCTTTGAGTCTTGATGTGCAGCCACCTCCTCTCTTGAGGCTCATATCTGAAAAAATGGTCTATGGCATAATGGCTTTGCTCTTGTCCGATTATATCCTTTTTTAGATTTCTTATCACATCACATCGGCCAAGCTGTAATCCGTTTCTTATAACTGCCTTGACTGCCAGTGTGTGTGTTCCCTCTTTACTTTAACTCCTGCATGTCCAAGGCAATACATCCATATGAATCTCTACAATGGAAGTTTGCACATTGCTTTAAGCCAAGCTGGGCTTCCCATGCAACTCTCCATTTTCTGAAAGAGGTTCATGGAGTCAGTCAGTATCATGGCCTGTTGAGTTTTGAACTGGGTCTGTGGATGAAAGCCCGTGGAGGTCTTGTGTCACTGCTTCTACCTCTGTGTGTTAGACTTGAAGTTGTTAAACTGTACACGCCATTGTCTTCCTGGATAGTTCGGCCATTTTGCTTCACTGTGTATCCCCAGCCTGACTTACCATTTGTGACAGGACCGTCAGTGTATATCACAATGTCATCTTTCGTGCCAAGTACCTGCATCTGAATTTCTGCTTTGGTTTTGCCTATTGGCCATTCTCGACAGTGTCTTCTACGTTCTGGAGCGATGACAATTTGGTAGACGTATTTGAATTGGTCTGGATATTTTTCCCATTCCTTCGTTTCTATTTAGTTCTGTTAACTGGCACACAAGCTGTATATTGTCTTCTGCCTGTCTTACCCATGATTTTGCACGTCCTTGCCCAGTGCCTTTTGTTTCCTTGAATGCCACATGTAGCAGGTTATGGGGATTTTCCAGTGCTCTAAAATATGCTTTCACCTTTTCTACCTTTAGTCTTGCCTGCATTGAAGGAAGGTCAAGCAGGTACCCCATAGTTTCAGCTGGTGTATCCATTGTGGTTCCCAGGATCAATCTCAATGGTTTATTTTGAATTCTTTCTAATTTAAGATTTAGCTCAGACTGCCGTTAATGGTGAAATTACAGTATCTGAACTGGATGACAAAATGGCTAGAAGCACTTAGGATAGTGCTCCAGGTCCAGCCAAAGTACGGTATCCAGATATCAAACAAACACCTCTCAGAAGAGAATACAGCCCATCTCGTCGGTCTCTACCACAAACGTTTTGATGACGAATATGCCCCAGAAGACTGGACACACAGTTACCTGAATGCTTTACCAAACCAGGAAAAGACCATCAGCAGCTGAATGACTGCCGCATACTTACTGTGCAACTTACAGTAGGAGAGCTCATGGAACGAATCAGAGCAAGAAAACTCGCAAGAGACCTTGAAAGTCGACAAATCCTCCCATCAGATCAGGAAGGCCATAGAGCAGATAAAGTACATGTGGAAAATGCGGCCGCTGTAGCCTCTGAAGTATACGAAGGATTCCAAAAAAAAGAAAACACTGGCAGTTGCAACACACCTGAAAGAAGCATACAGTCCTGATTTGGCTTCTCATGGAGCTGCTCCTTGACTATGAAGTCAGCAGGACATTTACATGATGGATAGCAGCAACATTTCTGGGGCGAACCGTCATCCTACGATTTGGAGACTGGACGTCTGAGCCTCATAAACATTCTAAGGGATTACCTAAAGATGCTCCCCTCTCCCCTGCTTATATACAATGTTTACACTAAAGGCCTTGCACACCTCAATAAAAAACGGAATTGCTCGAGTGTTGACATAAAACAGATGGCGGTCTGATCTGCAAGTATCAAAGAATGCTCAAGAAAGAATGAAAGCAGTTCAATGGCAGATGAAACAACATTGCTCAGTGGTGCCATGAAAGTGGATCGTAAATCGACCTGTATGCTGCAGATTGATTGTTCTCCAAGATTGTTTCTGGTCTATACCACAACTCAGAAAAGTTTCTAAATTCTGTTTCCAACGTAGTAATGCTTTTGCTCTAAGTGTCTGTGGTCTCTTCATCCATCTGCATTTAGAGTTGTAAACCTTTCAGCTACATGCTTATTTTTGACTTCACGTGAATTGTGTCGCCTTACCTGTGTTCTAGTTTTCCTGTACAGTGAATTGAATCATCAATTTTTCTTAATTCACCGATATGTGTATTGACTCATGTTTACGGATTGCCTTCAAATTTAAAGCACGATCAATGAAACATCAGGATTCTGAGAGAGAGAGAGAGAGAGAGAGAGAGAGAGAGAGAGAGAGAGAGAGAGAGAGAGAGAGAGAGAGAGAGAGAGAGAGATCTTCACTCATAACTTATGGAGTGTTTTTTCACGCAAACATGAGAAACAAGGATGTCAATAACAGCAGCAACGACTACAACCACAACAACAAGACCAAAACTGAAGAAAACCACACACGTGTAATGAGATGAATTGAAAAATGCCTAAAGCAAGAAAAGAAGGTGATGGTTATATTTTTTTGTGAATGTGAAATTTTACAACAGTTGATAAAATTGGACATCGTTTTCTATTAGGGTCGGTGTAATCAATATCAAAAACAAGCATGCTTCATTTCAACCTTAAGAACTGTAGAAATTGATGGCCGAACTGCAAAGTTACTTTAATTCTTGATGTTTTGATATTATATGCTGATGTGCTTATAGTTGCATGGGAATGAATGGATTTAGCTTTTTTTTTTTTTTGAAAAAAGGAGTATATTGTTCTGTTGAAAATTCTTCGTGATTAGAATTTTAAAGAACTGAGCTGTTCAAAAGATATTTACCTGAGGCAAATTCCTTTTGTGACTCAAAACAGATAATTCCAACTTTGTTGTATGTTTTCAAAGTCCAAGCGTGGACTGGGACTCCAATGGCAGGAGTATACGCTTTACTGTCCACAGTTTGTATTTCTTTAGCAGAAGTGTGTTTCCTAAGCATATGATAACTTTTGAAACGTGGGATTGCTGTCACCTATGAATCAGAGTAGAAAATACGTTCACCCTAGAGTTGCTTACTCATTACTTTTGAAACATTGAGTCTTTTTCTAGCTTCAGTAACAGTTTTTGTACATGCAATACGAGTGTCCCATGTCAATTGCGATGCGAAAAAAGCATACAGGAACTTTACTACTAGTTCATATTTTGTTTCTGTCTCTGATATTTTTGAATATAAATAATGTTTTAGGTTGGCATTAAAAGCATCATGCAAGGTATTTTCCTAGGGCAAGGGATGATCCATTTTTTTCCGTTATGTAGTTATTCATTTTGTCAGCTCACTTAATATGATTTGTAGATGTGTTAAGTACTTTTTAAAATAATAACGTCACCTGTGTGCAGATGGCACCTGCCTCCTGATCAAGCACAACCTTATCTAACAAGGTTCGCAGGAGAGAGTATGTCAAAATGTTAAAAAGCATAATGCGACTACAGATCCTCGGGGGATGCCCATGTAATCTATTGACTAGGCGTTACCAGTTTTAGTTTGGATTTACCTATCATCCAAATAGTTGAACACGTGGCCGAATAATCCAGTACATCTTAACGTGTGCATCAGTTTGATGTGTCAACTTAATCGAAGGATTTTCTAATATCAAAGAAAGTAGCAAAATGTGTCTTTTCCTAGCGAATTGATATTTCATTTGTGTCTATTTTTACCTGGATGATCAACTGTGCCCCGCTTTCACGAAATCCCGCTTGTTTTAGTATAATGTTTTATTCACAGTAATGGGTAATTCTGTTATGTATTTTTTTTCCATCAGTTTTCTGACAAGCGATGCTAAAGAAATAGGATGATAGCTACCTTTATTACCGCGTCTTTCCTTGTTTAAGAACTTGATCAATAATCGATTGCTTCCACTTAGATGTATGCTTCTCTTCTACTAGCAGTTTTGGAAGAAAATAAAGTCATGTAAAGAGGATGTACAGTTATTTGGAAAACAGTGACGTCAAGTGTTCATATTCTCTTTCTTCTTTCCGTGATATTCCTTTTGATCATTCGTTCGCCTTTTTTTTTTCTATTGTTATCTTTTGATCATTTGTTTGCTTTTTTTTTTTCAGTTGTTATCTTTTCATGCCTGCTTGTATGAGTGTAAGTAATTTGATATTTAACGTTATTTGAGTGTGTGAGGAGCTGCCTTTCTGCTGTCTTTATAAGATGAGCTGCAGGATCTGCATTTTGTCTGCACTGAACTGTCGGTGAAATGATTTCATTTTGTTCCTTCACAGTCTGTTCGATAAGGATCAGCAGTTCCTCTACCGCTGTACAGACTTTTCAATACCATTTTTATTATTTCAAAAGTCACTTGCATTTTCTTTTTTTTTTTTCCCCCTTTTGATAGCTTCTTTGGCAAAGTCTCTGGCAGCTTCTTTGGCAGGTTCTGGTCGTGGTTTGCTGTCCTTTGAGTTGCTGGAAATTTGCCCACAGCATTGCCCATTAAAGATGGTGACGACGAGGCCAGGATAGTGTGTTGTATCATACTCGTAGAATTTCATTTTTTCCAACACAGTCGTTCTTTAGAACCGGACCAATTCTGCCATCTGGAAGACGTGTGTGTGTGTGTCCCGTGTGTGTGTGTGTGTGTGTGTGTGTGTGTGTGTGTGTGTGTGTGTGTGTGTGTGTGTGTGTGTGTGTGTGTGTGTGTGTGTGTGTGTGTGTGTGTGCGTGCGTGCGTGCGTGCGTGTGTGTGTGCGTGTGTGTGTGTGTGTGTGTGTGTGTGTGTGTGTGTGTGTGTGTGTGTGTGTGTGTGTGTGCGTGAACATGCATGCGTGCACCATTTTTTCGAGTATGTATGTGCGTGCGTGTGTGTGTGTGTGTGTATGTGTGTGTGTGTGTGTGTGTGTGTGTGTGTGTGTGTGTGTGTGTGTGTGTGTGTGTGTGTGTGTGTGTGTGTGTGTGTGTGTGTGTGTGTGTGTGTGTGTGTGTGTGTGTGTGTGTGTGTGTGTGTGTGTGTCTGTCTGTCTGTCTGTCTGTCTGTCTGTGTGCGTCTGTGTGTGTGCGTGCTTGCTTGCGTGCGTGCGTGCATGTGCGTATGTGTGTGTGCGGCTTGTTTGTGTGGCTTCTGATGTGTTGTTTGTTTGTTTGTTCAATTCAAGTTTCGTGTGAAATACAGGTTCAAATCAAGTTTGATGATTTTTTTCTCGGATTTAAAAATTGTGCTTTTCGCACTTTTCTTTACAGTTTACTTTTACATGATTTTGTTTGAGTTGTTTCAAATTATCAGGAATAAGACAACTTAACATTATCATTTAAGTATTCTGCTCTCAATAAAGGAAATTTTACAAACTGTTGTGACAAGAACCAAATGGGATTAGTAGATTCATTATTTCCACCACCACCACCACCACCACCACAACCACCACCATAACTACTACAACTCCTACTCTTCCTCCTCCTCCTGTGCCTCCGCCTCATCCTCCAACTACTACTACTACTACTACTACTACTACTACTACTACTACTACTACTACTACTACTACTGCTACTACTACTACTACTGCTGCTGCTGCTGCTGCTACTACTACTACTACTACTACTACTACTACTACTACTACTACTGCTGCTGCTGCTAGCTACTACTACTACTACTACTACTACTACTACTACTACTACTACTACCATCACTACATATTATCACTATCATCATTATTATAACTATTATTGTTATGATGATGAGAAAGAGGATCGACACCAAACCTTATTAAAAGACTAGATACCCTGGAAAGGTGGTGAGGAAGATACACCGTGCTTTACAGACAGAAACGAAACAACGCCACAGGGAATGAGAGACACCGAACCTTGAAGAAAGAACATGTAATCCTGAATGGGCGAAAAAACAAAACAATGAAACCTAATAAAGGATACAAAACCGTGTCACGGGAAAAAGAGACACCGACCCTCATATAAAGGGAGTCGCAACCGTCCGGGGAAAAGAAACATCGAAAGATGACATGGAACCGAAGGGTAGGGGGGGTGGTGTGGAGGCCTAGACTGAAACTTATAGAACGAGGACACAAAACGCTGTAGTAGTGTGAAAGACACAGAATATTGTAGAAAGAGGACAAGAAATCTGTGGAGGGATCAAGAGAGGCTGAACCCTGTACACATTGGACATGAAACCGGGGGGGGGGGGGGGGGGGGGGGATAGAAGAGAAACCGATCCTTATAGAAAGAGCACACGAAACTCTAGGGGTAAAGAGACGCTGAACCTTATAGAGTGAGGGCACGAAACCCGCAGGGGAGGGGGAGGAGGGGGAGGGTGCGTGGGATGGGCTCACCAAATCTCATGAAATGGGGACACAAAAACCCAGGGTTGGGGGTAGAGAGTGGACAAAAACACAAAAGGACATGAAATCCAGTGGTGGGGGAAAAGAATCAGCAAGCCCTCATAGACAGAGGACATGAAGCCCCGTCGAGGGATGGGGAAAGAGTCAGCAAGCCTCATAGACAGAGGACATGAAGCCCCATGGGGGATGGGGAAAGAGTCAGCAAGCCTCATAGACAGAGGACATGAAGCCCCGTGGAGGGATGGGAAAAGAGTCAGCAGCCTCATGGGGAAGGGCAGACACTAAACCTCATAGACAGGACATGAAGCCCCGTGGAGGGGTGGGGAAGGCCCGTGGAGGGACACTAAGCCCCATAGACAGAGACATGGACATGAAGCTCCATGGAGGGATGGGAAAAGAGTCAGCAAGCCCTCATACACAGAGGACATGAAGCCCCGTGGAGGGATGGGAAAAGAGTCAGCAAGCCTCACAGAGGACATGAAGCTCCGTGGAGGGATGGGGAAAGAGTCAGCAAGCCTCATAGACAGAGGACATGAAGCCCCGTGGAGGGATCGGGAAAAAAGAGCAGCAAGCCTCATAGACAGAGGACATGAAGCTCCGTGGAGGGATGGGGAAAGAGTCAGCAAGCCTCATAGGCAGAGGACATGGAGCCCCATGGAGGGATGGGGAAAGAGTCAGCAAGCCTCATAGACAGAGGACATGAAGCCCCATGGAGGGATGGAAAAGAGTCAGCAAGCCTCAAAGACAGAGGACATGAAGCCCCGTGGAGGGATGGAAAAATCAGCAAGAATCCTCAGCAAGCCTCATAGACAGGACATGAAGCCCCGTGGAGGGGGGGGATGGGAAAAGAACCAGCAAGCCTCAGACAGAGGACATGAAGCCCCGTGGAGGGATGGGAAAGGAGTCAGCAAGCCTCAAAGAGGACATGGAAGCCCCCGTGAGGGATGGGGAAAGATGGTGAAAGGTGAAAGAGTCAGCAAGCCTCATTGACAGAAGACATGAAGCCCGTGGAGGGGGGGGGGATGGGCAGACACTAAGCCTCATAGACAGAGGACATGAAGCTCCATGGAGGGATGGGAAAAGAGTCAGCAAGCCCCTCCGACAGAGGACATGAAGCCCCATGGAGGGATGCGGAAGGGCAAACACTAAGCCTCACAGATAGAGAGGACATGAAGCCCCTTGGAGGGTGGGGAAGGGCAGACACTTTTGTCATAGAAAGTAGACAAAAAACTGAGGGATAAAAAGACTCTCAGCCTGGTGAGAAAAAGTCAGAGTGACTGATGTTCACCTGAATGACGGAAAACGAATAATCTGCATCAGCAGGCGGCTCTTCATTCATTCGGTTCCACCCAGGTCGGAAGCTCTTTGTGTAAATGCGAGTGCGGACTGTAAAGCGCTTAGAGTTTGATTTCTAATCGAGGACAGGCGCTACATAATGACGATAACAATATAAACTGAAAGAACACACTGATACCAGGTACTAAACTTTATTCAAGAACAACAAAGGCCCACATCAGCCCACTCGACTGAAAGAACAGGCTCATTACACTGGGGAAAAGAAAACGAAGGAAAAACGAGAGAGGATGAGAAGAATAATAAGATAGAAGACTACTTAGCTGTGTTCCCGAGTTCGCTTGTCCCGGTCTATTTTCCACGGCCGTTGATGCAGGGAATCTTTGGTCCTGTTGATGAAAACCATATTTTAGCGTCTGATCTTCGCAGTTAAGCAATGTTTTAGGTTCAAGCGTGGTGATGTAAAAATGAACGCGCTGAACAATACGTGAAGTAACGTACATTGGATTGACAATAGCAAACGGACCCTTGAATATTTGACTAATGGTATCTTTACATTGCTACAAGCATTAGTCATCAACAAAGCACACAACAATTCCTATCCGGTCAATACTATTTCATGCATTATTCTGTACCATCTGCTGAGGTGTGCATTTGTCAAAAATTCACGTTTTCTTGTGCTTACACCTAAAGTCCGTTTCAAATGATAAAAGTCTTTACCTGCCCACGTGGAGCGGTAGGCGAGTGCACCTCTCATTCAGGCCCTCAAAATTGGATGCGCGTCATCGTCCACCTTTGCTGAACGCCACAAAGAAAAGAAGTGTAGACTGCCACTGCCGGCACTGCAACAGGACGGACAATGTATTAGTGAATGAAATTGCTGGAATGAGCAGCGTGGGAATACCATCGAGAGAGGAT
This sequence comes from Conus betulinus, assembly GCA_016801955.1. Taxonomy (NCBI): domain Eukaryota; kingdom Metazoa; phylum Mollusca; class Gastropoda; order Neogastropoda; family Conidae; genus Conus; species Conus betulinus. Next base: position 65,266 of record JADBJO010010044.1, read on the forward strand.
AATACATAAAAAAAAAAGTGGAAATGGAAAAACAAGCACACAAAAGACAGAGAAAGAGGGGACAAGACGGGAAAAATGCGGAAACAGATGAGGAATTACGGTGGTACATCATACACAAAACGGCGGCAAGTCATGATTTGAAATCGGAAATGTAACTTAGAATTATGAATATGGCTCGAAAACAAAGAGTGAAAACGGAATGCGGAAAGAAACTGAACAGCAAGTTGCCTGGGTACATGAAATGGTTTTAATCCGAGGGAGACCAACACGTCACACGAGACTGGAAACTGCCAACGGTTTCTGATTTAGAAGGTTGCACAGAAGAGATCGATCGATGCACTCTCATAGATTTCTTTGCTTATGCACAGAGTATGACCGCTCTGCCAGTCACTTGGGACTGTACATGTAAATCGTCAGAGGCAGAATATCGCTTGGGGGCCACATTGCACTTAAAACGTCTTTTTTCACAGTACTTGTTCACGACAGCGATTTTGCTCGAAGGTTAGACATACCTCTGTTCAATCTAGACATCTCTGCAAAGGGGAAACTGGAGCAAAGAGAGAAAATGGAGAGAGAAAATGGAGAGAGAGAGGGAGAGACAGACAGAGAGAGGACTTAAACGAATAGGATGGGGCATCATAGTGGGCCGACGACAGTGTGTGGGACAGCAACATTGCGGGTTGGTTATTTGGGAGAGACATTGAGAGTTGGAGAGAGAGAGAGAGAGAGAGAGAGAGAGAGAATTGTGTGCGAGTGCGTCTGAGAGAGACAGCGAGCGAGAGAGAGAGAGGCGACATAACGGGGTGACATCACAAGGGGGGGTGACATCACAAGGGGGGGGTTGGGGGGGGGGGGGAGGGCAACATTACGGGCTGGTGCCCTGGCATGATGAGACTAAACGGGACGGTGGCAACCTTTCAAACTGTCCTAAACGGTCAGTTTCTCTCCCCTTCCGATCAAAATTCATACCTTGGAGAGAGAGAGAGACGGGGTGGGGGGGGGGGGGGGGGGGGGGGGGGGCGGTTGTATGTGGTATCATTCCGTTAGTTTCGGTTTATCGAACGTTGGATTTCTAAATAGCAAAAAACGTGTACGGGAAAGAATGATGTTTGAATGAAGTTGGGGGTACGTGGGGATGAGGTGTTCAGTGTGTATTGGACTGGGATTACCTTTCTAACCCCTCTTCTGGTCCGCTTGACATTTCATTCTGACACTTGGAGAGTTTCCGTGTGTGTGTGCGCGCTTTCTTCTTTCCAGATTAAAGTAAACTTATAATAATCACTTTAAAATAACCAATGCTTACCATTTTCAGGCATCAAATGAGGGAAGAGAAAGGATATTCCGCAAGCCTGAATTTATGGCTATATCCTGGTGCACCTCCAGTAAAAAAGACATTTCACTGAGACGGGAAAGTAATACTTTCAGAATTCAAGCTTCTGTCCTTCAACAGATAAACTGTGTAGAACAACTGTGACAGGGATACATATGGATATGGCCTTTGATAGAAATCAGGTTCGAATCAGTATACACGGTCAACTGACCAGGTCCACCAAAAAATCAGGTTACATTCAATATTAGCGAAGGGCCATTAGATTCTGGACTAAACTGCTGGTATCAAGCTATCAAGATGAACCATTTGGCATTGGTAGCTGATGCTCAGTTTCAGTATCGAGGTTTCAGACATCTACATCTAAATTTGAAGGCGGAAAAAAAAAGAAAATATCAGTCTGACACTCCACCGATTAGATTTACAGCAATGAAGAGAGCAAGAGTGGGGGTGGGTGGGGGTGGACGGAGGAAGTGCAGCGCCAAGGGGCATGGGGAAACTGGAGAGGGAGAAGAGTTGGGAAAGGAAAGAAGTAGGCTACCTTTCTCATCTCTGTCCTATCTCGCACGATTAAGCTAAGGCTGGGGGGGGGGAGGGGGTGCTGGCAGAATTAGTGTGTTTGGAAGGGTTGGCTGTGGAGACCAGGAAGTCGAGGCGGTGGGGGAGGTTGAATTTACCATAAAATTAAAATCAAGAGAAAACGTAGAAAATGTGAGGTGAGGATGGGGGTGGAGGAATAATGTGGGAACGAGCAAGAGTGAATTGAACGGAATGGGCTGGGGCCGATAAGGGGGCTGCCACTGGATAGACATGATGGCACCTGCTGGAAGACAACACTCACGCATGATGGCTCTGAGATCAGGCAAACATTATTGCCAATCAGCAACTTATTGCACGCATATGTTCAATCAGAATAAGCCTCGCTGAATACCAACAAAAGGACTCGGCAGCAGGGCAGTGTCTCCTCTGGTGGGTTGCCTTATAAGACCCTGGCATTGATTTGCTCTCTGTAGACTGCCAGTGCACAAGCAGCGCGACAGAAACAGCAGGGTGGTATGACTGTACTGAGGGTGGAAGCCTGCAATTCAGCAAGGAAATGTACAAAGTGATTATGAAAATTAATTATACATGTTGAACTGTTTTGTTTTTTTTTTCACCCTGATCAATGCATAGCATGTCAGTCATTTCTTTCCTTTCTTTCTGCGTATGCAGGCTAATACTCCTGTGGACACTCCCTGTGTAGACAGGCAAGTGTTAATCCCATCTACCCAACAAAGGGATGGAGTTTTGTGTATATGACTGTTTTTTTTGTTTGTTTGGTTGGTTGGTTGGTTTTTTGTGTTTTTTTTTTTTGTTGTTTTTTTTTTTATCCCGCCATTAAGGCAACCATACTCCAGCTTCGGGGAAGGTGCATGCTATGTGTAATGTGTCATCCATACCAACGGCCAAACAGGCCTTCTCTTCCGAAAGTTGGTGATTGGATTTTTACGTGTGTGCAAGATGTTATGTGTGCATTCACACACGGAACCTCGGTTTATAGTCTCATTAGGACTGTATGGTAAATGGTGTCAGAACCAATGTCAACTCCGAGGGAAAAATCCCCCTGTACCGAAACGGCCTGGCGGAGATTCGAACCCACAATCCCAGGATCACAAGTCCGGCGCTCTACCAACTGGCTATTCCGACCCCCACATGTCAGTCAGAAATACAACAAAAAATTGTAGTTGTTCTGTTCAGCTAAACACACACACACACACACACACACACACACACACACACACACACACACACACACACACACACACACTCAAATGATAAACATGAGCTTCAAGACGCATTTTTAATTTCCAGTCAAGCAATACTCATGCATCCCCCCACCCACCTCCCTCCTTCCCCCCCCTTACTTATGATCCCCAGTCCACTCAATCCTTTGCAAGTGTGGAAGACTCCCCAATCCAGAAATTGAATTGTGGTCACTGTGGCAATCCTGAAACCGAATTGTAGTCATCCTGACAATCCTGATACTGAATCGTAGTCACCCTGACAATCCTGGAACTGAATTGCAGTCATCCTGGAAATCCAGAAACTGAACTGTAGTCATCCTGGCATCATGGGAACTGATTTATAGTCATCCTGGCAATCCGGAAACTGAATTGTAGTCATCCTGACAATCCTGAAACTGAATTGTAGCCATCCTGACAATCCTGAAACTGAATTGTAGTCATCCAGGAAATCCTGAAACTGAATTGTAGTCATCCTGGGCAATCATGGAACTGATTTGTAGTCATCCTGACAATCCGGAAACTGAATTGTAGTCATCCTGACAATCCTGATACTGTACTGAAGTCATCCTGACAATCCGGAAACTGAATTGCAGTCATTCTGACAATCCTGAAACTGAATTGGAGTCATCCTGGAAATCCTTAAAATGAACTGAAGTCATCATGGCAGTTCTGAACATGAAACGGCAGCAATACCAGCACACCACAGGAAACAAGACATAACACTGAAACAATTGTCCGCTAAGTTAAACTATGTAGTTCTAAATCCTTTAAATGTAATGCTCTTTTAAAAGCGCATACAAACTTAAGAGCTTGTGTGTAGGTAAGTCAACTGTTAACTGACAAAAAAAATGGTCAAAACATTCCTATTGTTCATATTCAGTGACATTCAAACTATAACAAACTGGTGGCTATATATGTAAACGACTATTTCTGACAGTGCCCAGCCAAGATATTTACAAAAAAAAAAAAAAAACCTACACCAAACTTTAAAAAAAAAAAAAAAAGTATTTAACTCAAACCCACAACATAATGCACATTGACATTTCTAAACGTTTCCTTTGCCTAACACAATTATCCTGATACAGAAACTACCAACAGACTATTTTCCGTCCCGAATTCCCAGTTCATCCTTGACCACTCGCAGCCCTACAGTAATACACCACCTACATTACGACCAACCATGAATGGCAAGGTTTTTGAACTTCTTTTCTATCCATTTTGATGATGTTATCAAATGAAAGGACATATCATGAATGGAAGCATGAAGCGCAGTCCTATCTTGAAGCCTTGGAACAAAAAGCGCACATGTAAATCATCATGAATTAATTGGAGAAATAAGTGATTTGACATCAGCAACTCTCCATTCCCTACTGTCATGACGACCTCTGTTTCACTGCCCCCTACTTCATCCATCCCTCTGATGACCTTGAGACAAATTCTTCACATTTACAGGGAATGTCAGCGTGGATACATGATGATGACCTTGTGACAAAGTTCTTATGTTCTTGTAGACACCATAAGGACATGATGTTGACTTTATGACAAGTTTTTGAAACAATGCAGTAGATGTATCATTTCAGAAAGCAAATCTTTTCTAGTTTTGCAGTCCCAACGCCCTAGTGAGTGATTGTAAAACAGATTTGGATTCAACACACAGTCAGTTTGATAGAAAGCAATTGATGCAGCATATATGTAAGTCAAAGCCTTCAGTATTGCATATAATTCTGTGGTATAGGCTGAAAACTCCTTTGATACGTACTATGACTTCCTGACATTTAAGATTTGTTATTATAAAGCCCGAAACCACTGTCAGAGGATTCTATACCGACCCATCTGCAAACACTTTAAAATGATTTGGATAGCTGTTTCCTAAATGTTCACGAACTTCAGTTGTTAAAATGTTTACATCATCAGTTTTCTTTAACAAAGTGTATTTGTAATCAAAAGAGGCATTTAGGTGTTCCCAAGGAGGCATTGGAGGTATTGCAGGAAATTCTGGTATAACAGTAATATCAATATTACAGTGTGACATAAAGTCAGATGTGTAGTTTCTAATTGGTTGAATGTAAGATATGTTTTTAGAGCTCTTAGGAAAATGTTTATTGGAATCAATCAGTATTTCTTCAGAAACTGAATTTTCAACAGAAAGACTTCTGACAACATATTTGGATACATCCAATATTCGCTTCTCATTTAGTGGTAATATATTGTGTTTCTTTATAACATCTATGAGTGTTTGTATGTACTGGGACTCCGAGAGCTAATTTCATGGCTTTACTATCCAAGTTTTGCAATCTCTTTAAAAAGAGAATTAGGCGCAGAGAAATACACTTCCTGCCCATAAGTGTAAAGACTGTCACAAAAGTCAGTATCATGTCCATATAGTGACAGTCCCCATCAATGCAAAGACTGTCGCATGTCATTATCATGTCTGTATTGTGACAGTCCCCATCACTCAGTGTAAAGACTGTCACAAAGTCATCATGTCTGTATAGTGACAGTCCCAATCAATGTAAAGACTGTCACATGTCATTATCATGTCTGTATTGTGGCAGTCCCCACCAGTGTAAAGACTGTCACAAAGTCATCATGTCTGTATTGTGACAGTCCCTATCAGTGTAAGGACTGTCATGGGATCATCATCATGGCCCTATGCTGTCTACAGGAACATAAAAAAAAAAATTGTCATAAAGTCAACATCATGTTCTTATGGTGTGTACAAGAACATAAGAATTTTGTAACAAGGTCATCATCATGTCTCCACGCTGACATTCCCTGTAAATGTGAAGAATTTGTCTCAAGGTCATCAGAGGGATGGACGTAGTAGGGGACAGTGAAACAGAGGTCGTCATGACAGTAGGGAATGGAGAGTTGCTGATGTCAAATCACTTATTTCTCCAATTAATTCATGATGATTTACATGTGCGCTTTTTGTTCCAAGGCTTCAAGATAGGACTGCGCTTCATGCTTCCATTCATGATATGTCCTTTCATTTGATAACATCATCACAATGGATAGAAAAGAAGTTCAAAAACCTTGCCATTCATGGTTGGTCATACTATAGGTGGTGTATTACTGTAGGGCTGCGAGTGGTCAAGGATGAACTGGGAATTCGGGACGGAAAATAGTCTGTTGGTAGTTTCTGTATCAGGATAATTGTGTTAGGCAAAGGAAACGTTTAGAAATGTCAATGTGCATTATGTTGTGGGTTTGAGTTAAATACTTTTTTTTTCTTTTTAACGTTGGGTGTAGTGTGTTTTTTTTAAATATCTTGGCTGGGCACTGTCAGAAATAGTCATTTACATGTTTAGCCATCGGTTTGTATAGTTTGAATGTCACTGAATATGAACAATAGGAATGTTTTTGACCATTTTTTTTTGTCAGTTAATAGTTGACTTACTACACACAAACCTGTTAAGTTTTTATGCGCTTTTAAAAGAGCATTACATTTAAAGGATTAAAACTACATAGTTTAACTTAGCGGACAATTGTTTCAGTGTTATGTCTTGTTTCCTGTGGTGTGCTGGTATTGCTGCCGTTTCATGTTCAGAACTGCCATGATGACTTCAGTTCATTTTAAGGATTTCCAGGATGACTTCAATTCAGTTCCAGGATTGTCAGGATGACTACGATTCAGCATCAGGATTGTCAGGATGACTACAATTCAGTTTCAGGATTGCCACGGTGACCACAATTCAATTTCTGGATTGGGGAGTCTTTCACACTTGCAATGGATGGAGTGGACTGGGGATCATAAAGTAAGGGGGAGAAGGAGGGAGGTGGGTGGGTGGATGCATGAGTATTGCTTGACTGGAAATTAAAAATGCGTCTTGAAGCTTATGTTTATCATTTGAGTGTGTGTGTGTGTGTGTGTGTGTGTGTGTGTGTGCGTGTGTGTGTGTGTGTGTGTGTGTGTGTGTGTGCGTTTAGCTGAACAGAACAACTTCAATTTTTGTTGTATTTCTGACTGACATGTGGGGGTCGGAATAGCCCAGTTGGTAGAGCGCCGGACTTGTGATCCTGGGATTGTGGGTTCGAATCTCCGCCAGACCGTTTCGGTACAGGGGGATTTTACCCTTGGAGTTGACATTGGTTCTGACACCATTTACCATACAGTCCTAATGAGACTATAAACCGAGGTTCCGTGTGTGAATGCACACATAACATCTTGCACACACGTAAAATCCAACTTTCGGAAGAGAAGGCCTGTTTGGCCGTTGGTATGGATGACACATTACACATAGCATGCACTTTCCCGAAGCTGGAGTATGGTTGCCTTAATGGCGGGATAAAAGAACAAAAAAAAAAAAAAAAAAACAGCCATATACACAAAACTCCATCCCTCTGTTGGGTAGATGGGATTAACACTTGCCTGTCTACAGGGAGTGTCCACAGGAGTATTAGCCTGCATACGCAGAAAGAAAGGAAAGAAACGACTGGCATGCTATGCATTAATCAGGGTGAAAATAAAAAAACAGTTGAACGTGTATGATTAATTTTCATAATCACTTTGTACATTTCCTTGCTGAATTGCAGGCTTCCACCCTCAGTACAGTCATACCACCCTGCTGTTTCTGTCGCTGCTTGTACTCTGGCAGTCTACAGAGAGCAAATTAAATGCCAGGGTCTTATAAGGCAACCCACCAGAGGAGACACTGCACTGCTGCAGAGTCCTTTTGTTGGTATTCAGCGAGGCTTATTCTGATTGAACATATGCGTGCAATAAGTTGCTGATTGGCAATAATGTTTGCCTGATCTCAGAGGCATCATGCGTGAGTGTTGTCTTCCAGCAGGTGCCATCATGTCTATCCAGTGGCAGCCCCCATGAGCCTGCGACCTCCAAAGACTTCAACATGTATAGACATTAGGCGTGAATGCGGAGATGACGTTGAATCTTAGTTACCATGATAGCTTGAAAGGAACACATGGTTTTTACTTGTTCTCTGTTGCTATTGTAGTCGGGGCAGTCAGGACGACTTTATGACAGTTCTCTACCCTGTGTTTCCTTTCATAATAGTACATCCTGAAATCAACCAGACCAGATCGATGCAGTCATCTGCTGTGTTGGTTGGGTGATTTGATCAGCTTTGTTAGAGACCCATCCATTAAGCGGAAGGAGTTTAATTGTGTGGTTCCAGTCTCGAATAGCACACTGAACAAAGTTGAGTGAGAGTGGGACCAGAACAAAATCCTGCACGATTGCAAGTCTGCTTCTCCAAACTGCGGCTGGCGACACTAAGATAGTGCATTTGGACAGTATCACTGTCTATGACTCTGCCACTGTGGATGGAATGGTGTCCACATTTGTGTGTCAGTATTTGAGTTCGCATCCTAATCGCTGAAATGCAGATAAGCAGAATAGGGTGATCAGGAAAGGGAAAGAAAAACACATCAATCCACTCGTAAAATTTACATCATAAAAAGCCAAAACAAACAAACAAAAACAACAACAACAACAACAACAACAACAACAACAACAACAAACAACAAACAAAGAGCCACGTCGATCACAATATGGGTCAAAGATCAAAGATGACTTTTTTTTTGCTCTTTTGTGTGACTGCCACGTTATCTTTGTATTGCACATACAGGATATCTCATATACATAGTGCCATGTCACATTATGCATCACACAAGAGTCATGCTCGCGTAGCGTTCCTTTTGCCAATGTACTACAACTGTACCAATGCACATCTGAAGAAAACGACTATTACTATAAGAAATTATTTACTTCATCCATCTTTACAAAAACCAAGGAGTCTTCAGTGATGTGACTAGGCCTTTGGTTGAGATATTGATTCTAAGTGGAGCCTACGGTAACAGAGTGTCGTTTTTACTGGTTGGGTTGATAAAGATTAAAAGGACAGAGACATTGTCTTCATCAGCGGCGGAAAGCCATTGTTTGGACTGACCTCCTGTGTGGGAAGAGGCATTGCCTGTGAAAGATGTGGACAGCTGTTCCACACAAAGCATGAACTTCTCCTCTTGCACAAGACTGGAGTTCCAACAACATGGTCAGGGTCTGGCAGTGTATTGTGCAAATTGCAGCGCAACAGCTTCTGATTGCAGATTGCAGTATAACAGCTTTTGATTGCAGATTGCAGTATAACAGCGTTTGATCGCAGATTGCAGTATAACAGCTTTTGATTGCAGATTGCAGTATAACAGCTTTTGATCGCAGATTGCAGTATAACAGCTTCTGATTGCAGAAATTTGTTGATTGATTTTTAGAAAGAATCCAAAAGCTGTACCACCACTTTTATCAAAGGGTGCTGAGGTAGAACATGTTGAATCATACAAATATTTAGGAACTTTTATAGATAATAAGCTGAATTTTAAAATCCCATGTTGAGTATTTCCACAAAAAATGTCAAACCAGATTATATTGCCTTCGCAAGCTGCGATCATTTCATGTGAATACTGACATTCTTCGGACATTTTATTCATGCTTCTTGGAATCTGTTTTAACTTTCTCATTTATGTGTTGGTATGATGGGTTGACTGTGAAGAGTAAAATGTGCTTGAGAAAGTGGTAAACGTGGGAGGGAAAAAATCGTTGGTGAGAGACGAACAAGTCTGAGTGAGCTGTACAGGTGCTGTGTTGTTTGTAGAGCGAAGAAGATTGCGTGTGATCTGACCCACGTTCTTGCAAATCAGTATGACCTTCTTCAGTCAGGACGAAGATATCGATCGGTTAAATGGAGAAGTGTCAGATTTAAACAAAGTTTTATTCCCCTGTCCATTGATTTTATGAACCGAGGAGATGTTTTAATTGAAATCCAAATTCCTTTATATGAATGTATGTCATATGTGTGAGAAAAGGGGTAATGTGGCTAAATTATTGTTTATTTGCTGTGAATGTGTGTGACACAAAATAATTTCTCAAATTGAGATAATAAAGTTTACTTGACTTGACTTGATTTGACTTGACTTGAGATTGCAGTATAACAGCTTTTGATTGCAAATTGCAGTATAACGGCTTTTGATCGTAAATTGCAGTATAACAGCTTTTGATTGCAATTCGCAATACAACAACTCTTGATTGCAAATGGCAGTATAGCAGCTTCTGATTGCAAATTGCCGTGTAACAGCTTTTGATTGCAAAATTGCAGTATAGCAGCGTTTGATTGCAAAAGCGGATATTGCAGTGCATTGAGCACGGGTCCAAGCGGTCTCACACCGTCTGTTAAAGTATAACTTTTGAACGAATAGGCCAGACCAGCAACATCTGGGGGGGGGGGGGGGGGGGGGGGGGGGGGGGAGAGTGAAAATAAGCAGTGAAGCTGATGGAAATTGTACGGGTACTAACGGACCGTAAACGTCCACACTGTGTAGCGCGAGATGCGGGGAAAAAAACCATCCTGTGTGTGCGTCTAAGGAGGAAGGACGGTAACTCTGACCGTCATTGTGAGACTGTCAGGCACATCACTCCATACACATGCTCCCTGTGGTACCAAGTAGACCTGGCAGCAGACTTGCAAGCAAGGGACACGACAAGGAACGAACAAGGTTACGTATTCAAAGAGGAAATTCCAAGCTTTCTCGCATACATCCACCTGACGCATGCTCCCAGCAGTAACAGCGGAAGAGATGCACGAGCACAAACTCACGTGCACTCCAGACTGTCACAGTCTTTTCACTCAGAACACTGTTTATCTCTCTCCCCTGTCTCAGCTCAGATTTCTGTTTATGTCAGCCATACCGAGGTTACACTTGTGTTTGTTTCTATGTGTCAGTTCGACCCGTGTGACAAAGTTCAGGATGTTTCCAGATGAAAAAAAAGACTATGTCCATCTTAACATAATGCTTCTGATGATGTCGCAGTAGTAGTGTTGGGTAGATTCTGTGTCCCCATTTTTTTCTGGGTTGGTTATTGTTTGTCTACCGCATCCTCTGTGGTAGATGTGGACATTGATGCTACTCAACCATCTTTTGATATACTGGCATGCATCGTACATTACATTGTTCACTTGACGCCTTCGTATTTCATCTAACGCCATTCCAAACATATTGATCGCGGGATGTTTGACCAACGAATTCATAAAGTCATAGGCTCTCTCTCTCTCTCTCTCTCTGTCTCTCTCTGTCTCTCTCTCTCTCTCTCTCTCTCTGTCTCTCTCTCTCTCTCTCTCTCCTCTCGCTCTCTCTCTCTCTCTCTCTCTCTCTCTGATACATGCTAGCCTAATACGAACGACTGTGTGACCCGTGTCAGCCCAACGTCAACAGCTATTAAATAACGACAAGCGCTAATGACGGGCACACAGCTTTCTTTGATGATGTCAATCACACACCCCGTAAAGACAGTCTAGTATGCTTCAGTCTTTAATTCACCCGGAAACCAAAAAATTTTGATCGGGTCTTCACAATCATCTATCTCTTGCAGTCTACACTAGAATGGTTGCAAAAAGGCAGGAGAGAGAGAGAGAGAGAAGGGAGAGAGATGTGAGAGAGAGAGAG
>JADBJO010010045.1:0-45030 GCA_016801955.1 Conus betulinus
AACTTTGCCTAAGAACCTACCTGAACTTTGCACGAAGAAAGAAGGCCCACGGACTGATGTTCTGGATTCAGTACTGACCAACAGCCTGGGTTCTGACGTGTTGAGCTCCACACGGATGCTCGACCGTTGGCTAACTTATGAATTGTACGCTGTGATGATGATGATAGTGATAATGACACGATTGTCCCACAGCAGTTCATTCCTTTAGCAGGCTGTATGGCAGCTCACCCTTTATATACAGACTGCTGGTGGCTGGCTGCACGAGTGACGATGGTTTCGTAATGTTTGTGGGTTGAGGAGGGGGATAGGGCGGTGGGGGATGAGGCAAATTGGACGGGCTGTGAGGAAGAAATGGGGGGGGGGGGGGGGGGGGGGGGGGGGGGGGGGCTGGTTGGGAAGGGGGTCAGGGATTTGGGATGAGGAAGGGGCATCAGTTTGTAGCCCATGAGTGCATGTAACTGAAATCATTATTTAGTCCACCACCGTCGCCTCCACCCCACCCCACCCCCCTTCTTCCCTCTCTCTCTCTCTCTCTCTCTCTCTCTCTCTCTCTCTCTCTCTCTCTCTGTCGCTCCCCCTCCCCCAGTGGAATCAAAAGTAGAAGAAGGGGAACAATGCACTTCGCTAGTTAAGTCACTCACATTATGAAGTCAGGTACGCTCTGTGAGAGCGCACACACGCACATGCATACACACGCACCCGCGCGCGTGCTCGCATATTAACACAGACCACACACACACACACACACACACACACACACACACACGCACAGATAGACCACCGATCCACATACGCACACGCAGGCGCACACACACACACAACACACACACACACACACACACACACACACACACACACACACACACATACAGATAGAACACTGATCCATTCGAACGAGTGATCCATACGCACATCACATAGCTTGCCTGTATTCGCCTATGTACACATACATGTACACCAAACATGTACACATACACGCTCGCATGCGTCGCACGCGGAGGTGGATGTGCACAAACTCCACACATTCAGAGCTAGATGAAGGGCGGCAAGTTTGGAGGATGGAGAAGGTGGAGGGATGAAAAGGCGGAATGAACTCTGAATTTTATTGTATATTGGCCTTTTGGCCACAATGCGTGTGGATAGGAAAACAGAGAGAGAGAGAGAGAGAGAGAGAGAGAGAGAGACAGAGAGAGAGACAGAGAGACAGAGAGAGAGAGAGACAGAGACAGACAGACAGACAGACAGACAGACAGACAGACAGAGTGCCTGTTGTTCATGTTTGAACCTATTTCTAACGTGTGTCAGTCTGTTGTTCATGTTTGAATCTACTTCTAACGTGTGTTAGTCTATTTGTTGTTCGTGTTTGAATCTATTTCTAAGGCGTGTCAATCTATGTAATGTGTTGTTCCTGTCTGAATCTATTTCTAATGTGTGTCAGTCTGTTTGTTGTTCATGTTTGAACGATTTCTCAAGTTCTATCTGTCACTTGGATCCCCAGCACCTACAAGCGTATAAGCCTGGGGTAATATATACCTGAGCCGTTCTTGAATATGTTTAAACAGTCCTGAGAAAAACAAACATTTCTGTCAATGACTGGTACAGGTAAGTTGCTCCTTCCACCACCAGTAAGACAAAGGGTGGAGGTGAATTTTGACACAGAGGATACCCTGTGATTTTAAAAGAGGACTGCTGTGAGTTCTTCCTCTGCAAACCACACCTTTCACCCGTAATTGTCCCAGATCACACCTTTCACCCCTAATTGCCCCAGATCACACATTTTCACCCCTAGTTGACACAGATCACACCTTTCACCCCTAGTTGTCACAGATCACACCTTTCACCCCTAGTTGTCACAGATCACACCTTTCACCCCTAATTGTCACAGGTCACACCTTTCACCCCTAATTGTCACAGATCACACCTTTCACCCCTAATTGTCACAGATCACACCTATCATCCCTAATTGTCACAGATCACACCTATCATCCCTATTGTCCCAGATCACACCTTTCACCCCTAATTGTCACAGATCACACCTTTCACCCCTAATTGTCACAGATCACACCTATCATCCCTAATTGTCCCAGATCACACACCTTTCACCCCTAATTGTCACAGATCACACCTTTCACCCCCTAATTGTCACAGATCACACCTTTCACCCCTAATTGTCACAGATCACACCTTTCACCCCCTAATTGTCCCAGATCACACCTTCATCCCTAATTGTCACAGACGCACCTTTCACGCCTAATTGTCCCAGATCACACCTTTCACCCCTAATTGTCACAGATCACACCTTTCACGCCTAATTGTCACAGATCACACCTTTCACGCCTAATTGTCACAGATCACACCTTTTACCCCTAATTGTCACACATCACACCTTTCACCCCTAATTGACCAAGATCACACCTTTGACCCCTAATTGACCAAGATCACACCTTTCACCCCTAATTGTAACAGATCACACCTTTCACCTTTAATTGTCACAATGCTGTGAGATCACACCTTTCATCCCTAATTGTCACAGATCACACCCTTTCACCCTAATTGTCACAGATCACACATTTCATTTCACCCCTAATTGTCACAGATCACACCTTTCACCCCTAATTGTCACAGATCACACCTTTCACCCCCTAGTTGTCAGATCACACCTTTTTCACCCCTAGTTGTCACAGATCACAACTTTAACCCCTAATTGTCACAGATCACACCTTTCACCCCTAATTGTCCCAGATAACACCTTTCACCCCTAATTGTCCCAGATTACACCTCTCACCCTAATTGTCACAGATCACACCTCTCTCACCCCTAATTGTCACACATCACACCTTTCACCCCTAATTGTCACAGATCACACCTTTCACTCCTAATTGTCACAGATCACACCTTTCACCCCTAATTGTCACAGATCACACCTTTCACCCCTAATTGTCACAGATCACACCTTTCACCCCTTATAGTCCCAGATCACACCTTTCACCCCTTATAGTCCCAGGTCACACCTTTTTCACCCCTAATTGTAACAGATCACACCTTTCACCCCTTGTTGTCCAAGATCACACCTTTTACCCCTAATTGTCTCAGATCACACCTTTCACCTTTAATTGTCACAATGCTGTGAGATCACACCTTTCATCCCTAATTGTCACAGATCACACCTTTCACCCCTAATTGTCACAGATCACACATTTCACCCCTAATTGTCGCAGATCACACCTTTCACACCCCTAATTGTCACAGATCACACCTTTCACCCTTAACAGTCACAGATCACACCTTTCACCCCTAATTGTCCCAGATCACACCTTTCACCCCTAATTGTCACAGATCACACACCTTTCACCCTTAACTGTCACAGATCACACCTCTCAGCCCTAATTGTCACAGATCACACCTTTCACCCTTAACTGTCACAGATCACACCCTTTCACCCTTCACTGTGTCACAGATCACACCTTTCACCCCCTAATGTGTCATAGATCACACCTTTCACCCCTAATTGTCACAGATCACACCTTTCACACCTTAACTGTGACAGATAACACCTTTTTACCCTTAATTGTCACAGATCACACCTTTCATCCTTAACTCTCACAGACAACACCTTTACCCATAATTGTCACAGATCACACCTTTCATCCTTAACTGTCACAGATCACACCTTTTCACCCCTAATTGTCACAGATCACACCTTTCACCCCTAATTGTCACAGATCACACCTTTTCACCCCTAGTTGTCCCAGATCACACATTTTCACCCCTAACTGTCCCAGATCACACCTTTCACCCTAACTGTCACAGATCACACCTTTCACCCCTAATTGTCACAGATCACACCTTTCACCCCTAATTGTCACAGATCACACCTTTTCACCCCTAATTGTCACTGATCACACCTTTCACCCCTAATTGTCACAGATCACACCTTTCACACCCTAATTGTCACAATACTGTGATGTTGTTTCACACCTTTCACCCCCCTAATTATCACAATGCTGTTAGATTTCACACCTTTCACCCCCTAACTGTCACAATGCAGTCAGATTGTTTACATCTTTCACCCCTTATTGTTACAGATCACACCTTTCAGCCCTCATTGTCACAGATCACACATTTCTCCCCTAATTTTCACAATACTGTCGGATTTCACAGCTTTCACCCCTAATTGTCACAATGCTGTTCATTCACCCCTAATTGTCACAATGCTGTCAGATTTTTCACACCTTTCAACCCCTAATTGTCACAATGCTGTCAGATTTTCCACACCTTTCACGAACAGAATCTGCCAAAGATGTCGGAGTGCATCCCTTCTTGTTGATGTCTGACTGTCATGCCACCCTGAGATGGCCTCTAGTGAGTGACCCCAATTTCCTGGCCTCTCTTGTCCGAACAGTTCTCTGTTTTAAATCCATTTCCCTGACATTGTCTTCTCTCAGTATACATTTAGGTTAGAATATGTGAACGCGTGCTTTTGGTGACTTGACAGATTGCTTCTGGTACAACTTTCGATACCTCATTTACTCAATAGTGGTTGTGTCGTAGAAATTATACCACCATCACGCACCCTCATCCCCCCCCCCTCCCCCCCCCTCCCCCCCCCCTCATTACGTTTTCAAGTTTGTTACATGAGAATATCGTTAAAATGATACCTTTCTCTTTACCCCCCACCCCTTCCACTCCTAAAGAATCTATCTCTCTCACGTCCCTACTGTCACATATCACACCTTCTCACCCTTATGTCCACAGACAAAAACCTCTTCATCACCCCAATGTCTTCTCTCTACTCCCTACAGAACTTTCCACTTCCTCTAATTGTCACAGCCCTCCATCAACGTCTCTTTCAAATTCACCCCTTCTGTCTACAGATCACTCTTTCCCCGTAATTGCACAGCTCGACCTTTCAACCCCTAATTGTCACAGATCACACCTTTCAATCCCTAATTGTCACAATGCTGTCCCTCACACCTCTCCTCTCCTAATCCTCTCCCAGATCACACCTTTCGTCCCTCTCCTCTCTGTCACAGATCGTCCCTCTCAAACCTCTCTAATTGCCACTCCTGCCTGTACAGATTTTCACCACCTTCCCCCTATGTCACACATACTGTACAATTGTTCACACGCTCTTTTATTCCCCCTAGTTTGTCAACGCCTACTTGCGCATATTGTTCACCACCTGTCACTCCCTCATTGTCACTATCTCCTCAGATTGTTTTCATCGCCCTTTCCCCCCCCTAGTCTCTTCACAACTGTCTCGATTGGTCACACATTCTAAACACCTCGCTAATATGTCACAATCCGCTTCTTGACTCGGTTCACCACTTACACCCTATTTTCTCAGACACACTCTTTCCCCCCCCTATATGTCCCAGATCAAAACTTTCACCCCTAATTTTTCACAGATCACACCTTTACCCTAATTGTCATCAGATCGCACTCTTTCCAAACCCTAATTGTCACAGATCCCTCCTTTCACCCTCTAATGTCTCCAGACCGTCAACCTCTCATCACCCGAATTGTCACAATGCTGTCAATCACACCTCTTCACACCCTATTCCTCTCCAGATAAACACTCCTCTTTCCAACCACCTAATTGTCACAGATCCACCTCTCACTCCCTAATTTGTCCCAGATCCACTCTTTCACCCCAATTTCACAGATAAACACCTTTCCACGCCCTAATTGTCACAATGCTTTCCGATCACACCTTTGCACCCCTAATTGTCCCAGATCAGCCCGCTTCAACTCCTCTAATTGCACAGTCACACCTTGCCCGCCCCACCAATCCTCCCACAATGCTGTCCAAATCCAACCTTTCCCCCTAATTGTCACAGACGCACTTGTCACCCGAATTGTCACAGATAAACACCTTCCTCACCCCTAGCTTCTTCCAGATCACACCTTCACCCCTCTAATGGTCTTCGATCCCCTCACCTCCTCTCACCCCTATCTGTAACAGATCGCACCTCCATCCTCCCTAATTGTCACAATGCTGGCAGATCACACGCTTTCTCCCAGCCTACTTCCTCACAGATGCTTGTATATCACAACCTTTCCCCCTCAATTGTCACAATGCCTGTCAGATCACAACTCTTCATTCCCTAGTTTCCCAGATCACACCTCCGCCCCCTAGTTGTCACAGATCACACCTCTTCACCCCTATTGTCACAGTCACCCCTTTCACCCCTAATTGTCACAGAATCACACCTTTCAACCCCTAATCCCTCACAATGCTTTGTCAATCTACACCTTTTCACCTCTCTAATCTCCTCACAATTCTGTCAGATTTTTCACAACCTTTCATCCTTAACTGTCGCACTGCTGTTGAGTTTTCCACAACTTTCACCCCTAATTGACACAATGCCTGTTCTTTCCAACCCCGCTAAGTGTTTTTCCACAAAAATCGCTGTTCCCGATTTTCACAACGTCACCCCTAATTATCACAATGCGGTTCTTTCACACGCCCTAATTGTCTCATGCTGTTGGTCACACCTCTTCACGGCCTACTTGTCACAATGCTGTCTCTTTTTCACCCCTATCGGTCACAATGCTGTCTAGAATCACACCTTTACCCCCATGGTCACAATGTGTCAGATTTGTCACAACCTTCTCCAACCCGCTACTTGTCACAATGCTGTCAGATTTTCACACCTTTCACCCCCCAATTGTCCACAATGCTCCCTCCTCGATTTTTCACACCTTTCAACCCCCTAATTGTCAACTTCATGCTAGCAGATTGTCTCACACCATTTCCACCCCCCCATTGTTAGGTCACACCTTTCCCCCTCATTGGTCACGATCATCACACTCTCCTCTCCCTAATTGTCACAATCTTGTCGGATTTCCCAGCGTTTCACCCCTAATTGTACAATGCTGTTCTTTCACCCTAATTCCTCACAAATGCTCACGTTTCTTTCAACCCTAATGTCACAATGCTGTTCTTTCACCCCTAATTGGCACCACAATGCTGTCTAGATCACACCTTACCCCCCTAATTGTCACAATGCTTGTCTTTCACGACCATCACCCCCTAATTGTCACAATGCTGTCAGATCTTTCACACCTTCACCTTTTTCCACCCCTAATTGCACAATGCTGTTGATCACACCTTCTCACTCCCTAGTGTCCCCCAATGCTGTTATATCACACCTTTCACCCCCTAATTGTCATCAATGCCTGTTAGATCCTCCACTCGTTCATCACGCCCTTAATTTCACCAATGATTCAGAGTTTTCACACCTTTTCACCTCCCTCCTTGTCACAGTGCTGTCATCCTTCTTCCACACCTTTCACGACAGAATCTGCCAAGAGATGTTGGAGTGCATCCCTTCTTGTTGATGTCTTAGTTCCTAAAATCATTTTCTCGGACGGGGGACACATTGTTTTCAGTTCTCACTCTCAGTGGAGAGAGGGACCGTGACGTCACTTGATGGACTGGCCGTCAGCCGCGACCTACACAACATGGCAACGCCAAGTGAAATCAACATGAATTGCGATTCCCCACAGCCTAAAAAGTCACGAGGGGGTGGCAGATATTGTGCTGTAGGCGAGTGCAGCAGCTCAGCAGGAGACGGATATTCTTTGCACACATTTCCATCTGATGCCAGATACTCCAAAAGAATCCAGATTCGGTTCGAAGTGCAATTCATGCCGGGCCAAACATGTCTTTTTACCAGTCAGTTTCTAGCTGGACCACGGAAACGAGCTATTCCGACAATTGCCGAGCCCAGGCTCATCAAAAACTTCGTCTGCATTGTGCGCGTATACTTTGAAGGCGGAGTGGTAAGCTCGTACAGATGAGTACGATAGTCGCACGTTTATTCTGTTCTTATCTATGGACAGATCACACTTGTTAAATCGAATGAACGCGTTAAGGCTTGAGGAAGGAATCTCTCCGCTCGCCGTCCACGCGTGATCGCATCAAGAAGTCAGTCGGTAGCCTCCCTCGAGACTTCGGTAAAGTCCGTACGCCTTCGGAATGCTGTGTTCGGGGGCGTCCAGCTGGAACTGAATAGTTCGTTTCCGTGGTCCAGCTGGTACTGACGTGGTAAAAAGAACTTAGCGTTTCAAACTGATAAGGTTAAGGCCTTGCAGAAACATCCCCAGAGTCACATTGGCTGTCGCAGTCATAGTCACTGCTTTTACATGATAAATTAAATTCCGAGCGAGATGTGCAAGAACCATCAGAATCGCTTTCTGTCGCCGTCGCTGACACTCATGTGACGTCATATCCAAGAACAGTTAAGCCATGCCAAGAATCCGTTGATTACCTCCCGTTTTCATGATTACAGGTAAAAATGCCCACTTTCGCGGATCGATTGCGTGTGATCGGGAGCGAATCGGATGTTTGTTTTACCAGTTTATCAAACATTTCATATTTCTGCATAAGCTGACCAGTTATCGAAAACCTCAAATGTAGACCTTTAAGGTGGGCGGGAGGGGGGGGGGGGGGGGGGGGGGGGGGGGGGATCGGGAGGGAGTCTTCACCAGAAAGAGTGAGGGATCGATTTTTCCCTTTTCATCAACATGTTTTGTTGCATTTGGTCTTCAAACTAATCCATTTTCATATCCACAATATCATTTCCCAATGTTTATCTGTTGTACACGCTCACACATTGGAGAGAGAGAGAGAGAGAGAGAGAGAGAGAGAGAGACAGAGACAGACAGACAGACAGACGACAGACAGACAGACAGACAGAGACAGAGACAGAGTACAGACGGACACAAAATGGGTCAAATGATCTTTATTGACGGTTATAAAGTAGATCTGACAGCTTCAGTTTTCATTCTGTCCTTGTAATGAAATATACCAGTAGCATGAAAAGGTCCAAGAAATCATAAACAAGCGATGCAGTTTGCCTATTTGACTGACATATAATGAGTACACGCAACAGCGGAAAAAAAGGGAAAGTAGATGCAGAGGACAGGAAGGAGAGGGGATGAAGATGTCATTCCAGTGACGGTTGTTTCTGTTAGATAATCAACAACGAGCCATAGATGAAACATGTCACATTTTAGGCGTGATCCTAGGAGAAGAAGAAGAAGAAGAAGAAGAAGAAGAAGAAGAAGAAAGAGGAGGAGGAGGAGGAGAAGAAGAAGAAGAAGAAGAAGAAGAAGAAGAACAAGAACAAGAAGGAGGAGGAGGAGGAGGAGGAGGAGGAGAAGAGGAGGAGAAGGAAGAGAGAAGAAGGAGGAGTAGGAGGATAAGGAGGAGAGTAGTAGTAGTAGTAGTAGTAGTAGTAGTAGTAGTTGTAATAGTAGAAGAAGAAGAAGAAGAAGAAGAAAGAAGAGGAGGAGGAGGAGGAGGAGGAGGAGGAGGAGGAGAGGATGAGGAGGATGAGGAGCAGAAGGAAGGGAAGAGGAGGAGAAGAAGACGACGAAGAAGAAGACGAAGAGAAGAAGAAGAAGAAGAAGAAGAAGAAGAAGAAGAAAGAGAGGAGGAGGAGGTGAAGAGAGGAGGGAGGACAGAAGGAGGGGAAGGAGGGGAAAAGAAGAAGAGAAGAAGAAGAAGAGAAGAAGAAGAAGAAGAAGAAGAAGAGAGAAGAAGAAGAAAGGAGGAGGATAGGAGGAGGAGGAGGAGGATTAGAAGGAAAGGAAGAGGAGGAGGAGAAGACGAAGACAGGAGGGACGAGGAGGAGGAGGAGGGAGGAGCAGGAGGAGGAGGAGGAAAATGATAAGGAAAAGAAGGAGGAGGAAATAACAACAAAGAGAACAAAATTCATTAAAAAAAAAAAAAAAAAAAAGAAAAAAAAAAAGAGAGAAAAGAACGGAAACATCAAGAAACCGGGAAGGATGTCTCAGTCCGTCCTCTCTCTTGGGCAGTCAAGTCAGTCAGTCCATCCGGATCCGGTCCTGCGCCGTGACGGTGTCTCAAACTAGAGCGGTTCCCCCTTTCCTGAGCCACGCCACGCCACGCCACGCCACGCCAGGCGGTCCAGCCCAGCCAGGTCCCATCGTGTCAGTTCCCCAACGAGGAACCTCTGCAGGAAGGTTCCGGCAGGCCCAGGATTCAAACTCACACCCGCCCCGGCTGGTGGTGCACCCCATTGGGGAACTGGCAGTGCACGTGGGTCGGCACGTTCCGTGGCCGGCCCCCGTGTTGGCGGCACTTTTCCACGTACTCAAATTGGCGGAAATTCCTGTACAGATCCACAGCCAGCCCGGAGTAGTGCCCAGACGAACGGCTGTGGCACCCGCCCGCTAGTTCTCTGATCTGGAATGTATGGTGGGGGAGAGGGGGGGGGGGGGGGGGGGGGGGGGGAGGGTGAGGTGGAGGGTTTGGGGGGGGGGGGGATAAAGGGGGGGATACAGACAGCAACGTGAAATGTTGATAAGATGAACACGAACGCGCACGCACGCACGAGCTCACACGCACGCTCGCACGCGCACGCGTACGCGCACGCACGCACGCACGCACGCACGCACGCACGCACGCACAAGCACACACACACACACCCACACACACACACACACACACACACACACGCACGCACGCACGCACGCACGCATGCCCTTCGCCCCACAAAGACAGGAAGTTTTACGCTTGCCCATATATATACTCCCTCTTTTTATTTCGCGGTTTCTTTTCTTTCTTCCTTCGTTTATTAAAAAATCTAAATGAAATTACGCTGTTTGTTATGCTGCCGTGTAGGGTAAAAATGTTCAAAAACATGCACGTTAGTTATGGACGTTTTCACACTTTCTAGGTTCCCTCCCTCCCTCACTTCCGCGCACGCCCCGCCCCCGCCCTCTTCTACTCTTACCCCCCGGCCCCATCATTAACCCCCCTTCCACCCACCCATTTCACCTTCCAGACTCCCCTGCAGTTGGAAATATTTTTACAGTATGCGTACTAACAACGACATTTTCAACAGAATTCAAAGTGCCGCCAGCAAAGATCACAAAGCTGCATGCTGGTGTGTCGTAGTATGCTGTTTTTTGTTTGTTTGTCTGTTTATTTGTTTGGGTCTTGTTTGTTTGTTTGTTTGGATATGGGGGGTGGGGGGGGGTGGGGGGGGGGGGGCTGTCTTTTTCCATTGCTGACGTCAGCCAGGGACTGGTTGATTGACAGACAATAGACACCGGTTCAAAGAAGATTCTGTGGAGGACCGCCCTTTACACACCCTCACCTGATGCGGCCGTACACTAACAACAACAAGAGAAATGTACACACACGCTCTATTGAATATTTTCATTCTTGACGGGCATGTGTGCTAGAAGAATAAATACTGCAAGAAGAACTGCAGTGGAGTTTGCGTACCCCGAAGAACTGTGCACTGTAAAGATAAACATTACTGTCTTTATTAGTAACTCTGTGTTTCTTCCCTCCACAGTTTCGATAGCTTTTCGAAGGTTTTTGTTTATTCGGTTTTTTTTTCTTCTGTTTAAGTGGAAATTAGAGCTAGCTCCGCAAATATCTATGGAGGTTGAACCAGTACTGGGACTATGCCACAGTCACTGGCAGAAAATGTGCGGGATGCTTCGTCTTCTTCTTGCTATTTCTCTCTCCGATTTGTATGGAAGGGGAATGTAGTAATTTGTGAACATTTATTCTGCATGGCATGGTTTGAATGACTGAGGAGAGTTCACTAAAGAAAGTTGGTTGGAGCTAGATTGAATTTTAGTCAGTGGAAATAATGCAAGGCTTGAATAAGGATGTTTTAAAGCATACTCTCCTTGTGTCGTATATATTCTACATGGTGTCAGAGAACAAACGAACCTGAGCACATAGTAAAGAAAGGCCTCATCTCTTCAGAATTCTAGTTTAGTTTGGGATTCAAGAAACCTTCAAGAAGAATGGCGAAAATTCAGACAGCATGCGGACCTGATGTTTGCTGGACCTCTACACAAGACTACAGCAGCAGAGAAGTGCGCATATCTACTCATATGGTCAGGAGAGAGGGGGAAAGAAATATACAACACTTGGTGTTTGTCTCATGAAGACAGTCAGAAACTGGAGGTGTGTTATACAGGAATTTGAGAAGCACACGACTCCCAAAAGAATACACTGTTTGCAAGATACCTGTTCCTGAACAGAACACAGCAAGAAAGTATTCGTACCCACGTCAAAGACTGTACTTACTCTGAACCTGATGAAATGGTACGTGACAGAATAGTTTGTGGAATCACATCTCAAGATGCCAGAGAAAAGCTGTTACAAGTCGGTGGCCAGTTGACAATGGACAAAGCAATAGAAATGGTCGTTACTCATGAAGCAACAAAGCAGCAGCTGATAACAATGCAAAACGATAGAAGCTGTGGAGGCAATCAAGAAAAGACGTTTAGAGTATAGTGAAGAAAACAGATCGTCCTACCAGAATCGGGTCAAACAAGAGGGAGAACAACAAACCATAAGCACAAAGAAAATGGAAGGAAGACACGTTCGACTGCAGCAACTGTGGACAGAGACACAGCAAAAGAGCATGTCCAGCCTACGGCAAGCAGTGTCTACAATGCGGCAAACTGAATCATTTCTCCAGAGTCTGCCGATCAAAAAAGAAGACAAGAACAGTCCATCAGGTGGAAGATCCAGAACAACAAGACGAATCAGACGCATCTTTCACTGTTGACATCATTGCCGGGGGCAGGACCAGCCTAACACTGCATACGCCAATATCAGCATGGAAACTGGCGATGTCTTGCGCTTCAAAATTGACACAGATGCGCAGGTCAATGTGATCCCATACCAAATCTTCAGAAAGATGTCCAAACGCCCCCCCCCCCCCCCCCCCTCAAATCCAGCAAGACGAATCTGTATGGGTATGCAGGTCAACGCATCAATGTCAAGGGCATCATGGAGCTTCAGTGCTCATACAAGGGCCAGCACTACCAAGGCATGTTTTACGTTGCTGAGACATCAGGACACTCCCAGCCTGTCCTTGGGCTTCAAGCCTCCCTGCAATTGAAAATCATTCAAATGGTCATGACAATCACCTGCCCTCAGATGACGAAAGAAGCTGTACTGCACGAATACAAACACCTGTTCGACGACAGATTGGGCAATCTAGAAGGGGAAGTGAACATCTACCTTCAAGAGACTGCTGTGCTGGTGGTCCACCTACCAAGACGTGCCCCACATGCACTGAGGGATCGCCTGAAAGCAGAGCTAGATGCCATGCAAAAAGCTGGAGTCACCACCAAAGTCATGCCGCCCACAGACTGGGTCAATTCGCTAGTGGTGTTGAAAAACCCAATGGGAAGCTACGCATCTGCTTGGACCCACAGAATTTGAACCAGGCAGTGAAGAAGCCCCACTACGCCATGCCAACACTGGAGGATGCACAGGCTAAGATCCCAGGGTGCCAAGTACTTCAGCAAACTAGACGCCAAGAGTGGCTATTGGCAAATGAAGCTGTCTACCAGGCATCTTACCTGACTACATTCACACGCCCTTTGGGAGGTATCGATTCCTGCGCATGCCCATCGGTATGGTGAGCGCCCAGAACAAATTTCAAAGAAAAATGGACGAAATATTTGAGGGCCTGCGGGGTCTGGTGACGCTGATGGATGATGTGCTGGTGACAGGAACGACCAAGGAGGAGCACGCCAGAAACCTCAAAGCTGCTCTCTCGACAGGGCCACAGAGAAGGGACTGAAGCTGAACCCTGATAAACTAGAAATCGGCGTGCAGGAAGTGGACTACTTTGGCCACATCATTTTATCTGAAGGAATCAAGCCTGACCCAGAGAAAATCAAGGCCATTTAAAGCATGAAGCCTCCAGCAGACAAAGGGAACTGGAAACCCTGCTGGGCATGATCATGTACCTGTCAAAATTTGCTCCTCACCTGACAGAGACCACAAAGCCACGACGTGAAATGCTGAAATCAGAAAATGAGTTCATGTGGGAAGCACAACAGCAAACAGCCTGGGACAAAATCAACTCTACACTCACCAGCCAACCTGTACAAGCCATCTACGACCCAGACAAAAGAGTCACCCTGCAGGTGGATGCCAGCAACTATGGTTTGGGTGCTGCACTCTTTCAAGACAACAGACCCATCGCATATGCTTCAAAGTCGCTGAACAAGACCGAAGAAAACTATGCACAAATTGAAAAGGGACTGTATGCCATTGTGTTTGGCTGTGAGAGATTCCACCAGTACATCTATGGCCAGCATCAGGTCCTCGTCCAGTCAGACCACAAGCCCCTGGAGACAATCATGAAAAGGCCACCGGCATCAGCACCCCTGCGTCTCCAGCGCATGCTGCTACGCCTGCAGAAGTACAGCATCAAAGTGGAGCACATCCCAGGCAAGCAGATCCCCGTTGCAGACACACTGTCAAAGAAGTCACTGTCTCCTGAGCCCCACGACACCATAGAGGACCTCGATTCACAGATCCACTGCATTGTGAAGAATCTGCCAGTCAGTGATGAAAAGATGGACCTGATCAGGAAAGCAGCAGTGAAGACAAGGCTCTCCAGACTGTGGTGAAAAACATGTCCAAAATGGCTGGCCAGATTCACGTCAGAGTTGCCACAAAAATGCAGACGACTACTGGAACTTTCGGGACGAACTATCCATCATCAATGGGGTCATGTTCAAAGGAGAGCGCATTGTGGTCCCTGAAGCCCTCCGCCCAGAAATGTTGACCAAGATCCATGCAAGCCATCTGGGCATTGAGAAATGCCTACAGCGTGCCCGTCAAGTGCTATTCTGGCCGAAGATGGCAGCAGACATCAAGAGAACCGTTGAAACGTGCACTGTATGCAATGAAAGAAGACCTGCGAACTGCAAAGAACCGATGATACCTCATGACGTCCCATCACGGCCATGGCAAAAGGTAGCAGTGACCTGTTCTCCTGGAACAACAGAGACTACCTCGTCACTGTGGACTTCTACAGCCGTTATTTTGAGGTGGATGAACTGACCACCACGACAACAGCAGCAGTGGTCAAGAAACTGTCAGCACACTTTGCCAGACACGGCATCCCTGAGACGATCGTAAGTGATAACGGCCCACAGTTTTTCTTCAGAAGAGTTTGCCCATTTCACTAAAGACTGGGACACGAAACACATAACGTCTAGCCCCCGATATACCCCCAGTCCAACGGCCTGGCAGAAAAGACAGTGCAGACGGTGAAGAACATCCTAAACAAGGCCAAGGCTGGAAAAGGACTGGCGCTTCTCAGCATCCTGGAGTACAGGAACACTCCTGTGGACGGACTGGCGTCACCAGCACAGCTACTGATGGGGCGACAGCGGCGCTCTGTGCTGCCCACAACCCACCTGCAGCTACAACCTCACGCCGTGACCCCAAGAGAGTCACAGACAGATGGCGCCAATGTCAGGCCAGCCAGAAATGCTTCTACGACCGCGGAAGTCGATCGCTCCCTACCCTGCAGACTGGAGAGAACGTTTACGTTCAGCTGGCACCGGGTGACCAATGGAAGCCTGCCAAAATCATCGCCCGGGGCAGCACACCACGTTCCTACCAAGTCGAGCTAACTGATGGCAGCACCTACTGGCGCAACAGGCGTTTTCCTCAGACGGCAGCCACGTCAGAGTACAACCTTTCTGCCTGTGCTCGCTGCAGCCCCTGAACCTCCAGTGCCAACACAGACTGGGGCCCCAGCAGCCCAACGAGGCCATGGCGCAACCAGTCAGGCCGGACCCCTACATCACAAACTACGGGCGTCAAAATTCACCACCCGCACAGACTGACTTACCTGCCAGGGTTTGTACAAAACACTTGAACGTGACAGGTGAGAAAGGAAATGTAGTGGCTGTGCATCTAAAGATAGACAAAGGGACAGTGAATGCTTAAAGACAGCCCCACAAATAAAGACATGACCCCAACCCCCAACCCCTTCCCACAAATGCCTAAAATAAACAGATAACTTTGCTTCTTAACATTTTATTTTTGTTTCAGGCATTATTTTAACAAAATCACAGAAAGGTTCAAACGTATTTTGTTGTTTGTTCGTTTGCTTTTGCTCGTTTTCTTTTTTTTTTTGTAGCATGTACATAGTCTAGTGAACACAATGTATCATTTCCTTGGATTTTGAAAAATCCCTACCTCAGTGTTTACAATTATTATCATAATTGTTTTTAGTTTTGTTTCGTGACCTGGGTGCCTGTTCATTTCTTGCTTGGTAGTGATATCCGTGTGGTCAATACTCATGAAGACATTTAAAAAAGGCAATTCTAAATGGTTGTGAGTGAAGACAATTTGTGATGCTTGAAACCAATTTTTGGGGAACGTTTGTTTTTGATGATCTTTGTTTTGCTTGATATACCTTTGAAATTGTGTATGCTTTGTTCTTTTTTTACAACAAGGGAGATGTAGTAATTTGTGAACATTTATTCTGAATGAATAGTGCATGGCGTGGCTTGAATGAGTGAGGAGAGTTCACTAAAGAAAGTTGTTTGGAGCTAGATTGAAATTTGAGCAGTGGAAATAATGCAAGGCTTGAATAAAGATGTTTTAAAGCATACCCTCCTTGTGTCGTATGCATATTTTACAAAAGAGTTGAACTCTCCACCTTTACCTCAGCTGTGCTCTTGTGTGAAAGAGTTGAACTCTCGACCTTCACCTCAGCTGTGACCTTGTGTGAAAGAGTTTGACTCTCCACTTTCACCTCAGCTGTGACCTTGTGCGAAAGAGTTTGACTCTCCACCTTCACCTCAGCTGTGATCTTGTGTGAAAGAGTTGAACTCTCCACTTTCACCTCAGCTGTGACCTTGTGTGAAAGAGTTGAACTCTCCACTTTCACCTCAGCTGTGACCTTGTGTGAAAGAGTTGAACTCTCCACCTTTACCTCAGCTGTGACTTTGTGTGAAAGAGTTTGACTCTCCACCTTCATTTCAGCTAGGACTTTGTGTGAAAGAGTTTAACTCTCCACCTTCATCTCAGCTAGGACCTTGTGTGAAAGAGTTTAACTCTCCACCTTCACCTCGGCTGTGACCTTGTGTGAAAGAGTTTAACACGTTTTCTTCAGATCTAAGATTTTACAGAAGAAAGGTTTCAAACAAGATTTCCAGTGTATTATTAGAAGGCGCATTTTAAAGTTTTATGTGTGCTTTTCTTTTCTTTTTTTTTCTTTTTTTTTCTTTTCTTTTTTTTTTTTTTAAATAACCAGTGGGTTGACTTCAACACGATGACAGACATGATCTGACCCTTTGCGGTCGGCTGGGCTGTAAGCAACATTGCTTTACCATACCAAGTGCCCACTGGACTCAACTCAGAACAACAGGGCATTCCCTCCCTTTACGATGAGGTAATGTGGAGAAAAGGCTGGGCTAAGTAAGGACAACCTGACTTTCATTGAAGTAAGGAATGATTTGTGTATCTTACTCTTGTATACAGAAGTAAATTTTTTTCTGTATTGAATTGCACTTAACGTGTATCAGTCTATTTTGTTGTTCATATTTGAATCTATTTCTAACGTGTATCAGTCTATGTGTTGTTCATGACTGAATCTATTTCTAACGTGTGTCAGTCTATGTAATGTTCATGTTTGAAACTATTTCTAACGTGTGTCAGTCTATATGTTGTTCATGTTTGAATCTATTTCTAACGTGTATCAGTCTATGTGTTGTTCATGCGTGAATCTATTTCTAACATGTGTCAGTCTATGTGTTGTTCATGTGTGAATCTATTTCTATCGTGTGTCAGTCTATGTGTTGTTCATGTTTGAATCTATTTCTAACGTGTGTCAGTCTGTGTTGTTCATGTTTGAATCTA
Organism: Conus betulinus; assembly: GCA_016801955.1. Lineage (NCBI taxonomy): Eukaryota > Metazoa > Mollusca > Gastropoda > Neogastropoda > Conidae > Conus > Conus betulinus. The sequence continues at coordinate 17,693 of JADBJO010010045.1, forward strand.
TTTCTAACGTGTGTCAGTCTATGTGTTGTTCATGTTTGAATCTATTTCTAACGTGTGTCTATGTGTTGTTCATGTTTGAATCTATTTCTAACGTATGCCAGTCTATTTGTTGTTCAAGTTTTTTTTTTCAACCTATTTCTAACGTGTGTCAGTCTATGTTGTTGTTCGAATTTGAACCAGTTCTCAAATTCTTCTGTCACTCGGACCACAAGCACCTAAAAAGTGTATAAGCCTGGGGTAATATATACCTGAGCCATTCTTGAATATGTTTCATAACCTGAGAAAAACAAACATTTCTGTCAATGACTGGCACAGGTAAGTTGCTCCTTCCACCACTAGTAAGACAAAGGGTGGAGGTGAATTTTGACACAAAGGCTACCCTGTGATTTTAAAAGAGGACCGCTGTGAGTTCTTCCTCTACAAAAAACACACCTTTCACCCTAATTGTCACAGATCACAACTTTCACCCCTAATTGTCACAATGCTGTTAGATCACACCTTTCACCCCTAATTGTCACAGATCACACCTTTCACCCCTAATTGTCACAGATCACACCTTTCACCCCTAATTATTACAGATCACACCTTTCGCCCCTAATCGTTAAATATCACACCTTTCACCCCTAATTGTTACAGATCACACCTTTCGCCCCCTAATTGTTAAATATCACACCTTTCATCCCTAATTGTCACAGATCACACCTTTCACCCCTTATTGTCACAGATCACACCTTTCGCCCCCTAATTGTCACAGATCACACCTTTCACCCCTAATTGTCACAGATCACACCTTCCACCCCTAATTGTCACAGATCACACCTTTCACCCCTAATTGTCACAGATCGCACCTTTCACCCCTAATTGTCACAGATCACACCTTTCACCCCTAATTGTCACAGATCACACCTTTCACCCCTAATTGTCACAGATCACACCTTTCACCCCTAATTGTCACAGATCACACCTTTCACCTCTAATTGTCACAGATCACACCTTCCACCCCTAATTGCCACAATGCTGTCAGATTGTTCACACCTTTCACCCCCCCTAATTGACACAATACTGTCAGATTGTTCACACCTTTCACCCCCTAGTTGTCACAATACTGTCAGATTGTTCACACCTTTCACCCCTACTTGTCACAATACTGTCAGATTGTTCACACCTTTCACCCCCTAGTTGTCACAATACTGTCAGATTGTTCACACCTTTCACCCCTAATTGTCCCAGATCACACCTTTCACCCCCTAATTGTCCCAGATCAAACCTTTCACCCCTAATTGTCACAATGCTGTTAGATCACACCTTTCACCCCCTAATTGTGACAGATCACACCTTTCACCCTAATTGTCACAGATAAACACCTTTCATCCCTAGTTGTCACAGATCACACCTTTCACCCCTAATTGTCACAATGCTGTTAGATCACACCTTCCACCCCCCGAATTGTCACAGATCACACTTTCACCCCCCTAATTGTCACAGATAAGCACCTTTCACCCCTAATTGTCACAGATCGCACCTTTCACCCCTAATTGACACAGATAAACACCTTTCATCCCTAATTGTCACAGATCACACCTTCCACCCCTAATTGTCACAATGCTGTCAGATCACACCTTTCACCCCTAATTGTTACAGATAAACACACCTTTCACCCCTAATTGTCACAGATCACACCTTTCACCCCTAATTGTCTCAGATCACACCTTTCACCCCTAATTGTCACAGATAAAACATCTTTCACCCCTAACTGTCACAGATCGCACCTTTCACCCCTAATTGTCACAGATAAAAACCTTTCACCCCATGTTGTCCCAGATCACACCTTTCACCCCTAATTGTCACAGATAAACACCTTTCACCCCTAATTGTCACAGATAAAACACACCTTTCACCCCTCACCCCTAATTGTCACAGATAAACACCTTTCACCCTAATTGTCACAATGCTGTCAGATCACACCTTTCACCCCTAATTGTCACAATGCTGTTAGATCACACTTTCACCCCTAATTGTCACAATGCTGTCAGATCACAACTTTCACCCCTAGTTGTCCCAGATCACACCTTTCACCCCTAGTTGTCACAGATCACACCTTTCACCCCTAATTGTCACAGATCACACCTTTCACCCCTAATTGTCACAATGCTGTCAGATCACACCTTTCACCCCTAATTCTCACAATGCTGTCAGATTTTTTCACACCTTTCATCCTTAACTGTCGCACTGCTGTTAGATTTCACAACTTTCACCCCTAATTGACACAATGCTGTTCTTTCACCCCTAATTGTCACAGATCACACCACCTTTCACCCTAATTGTCACAGACAAAAACCTTTCACCCTAATTGTCACAGATCACACCTTTCACCCCTAATTGTCACAGATCACACCTTCACCCCTAGTTGTCACAGATCACACCTTTCACCCGTAATGTCACAGATCGCACCTTTCACCCCTAATTGTCACAGATCACACTTTCATCCCTAATTGTCACAATGCTGTTAGATCACACCTTTCACCCCTAATTGTCCCAGATCACACCTTTCACCTCTAATTGTCACAGATCACACCTTTCACCCCTAATTGCCACAATGCTGTCAGATTGTTCACACCTTTCACCCCTAATTCACACAATACTGTCAGATTGTCACACCTTTCGCCCCCTAGTTGTCACCCCTACTGTCAGATTGTTCACACCTTCACCCCTAATTGTCACAATACTGTCAGATTGTTCACACCTTTCACCCCCTAGTTGTCACAATACTGTCAGATGTTCACACCTTTCACCCCTAATTGTCACAATACTGTCAGATTGTTCACACCTTTCACCCCTAATTGTCCCAGATCACACCTTTCACCCCTAAATTGTCCCAGATCAAAACTTTCACCCCTAATTTTCACAGATCACACCTTTTTTTTTACCCCTAATTGTCACAGATCGCACCTTTCACCCTAATTGTCACAGATAAACACCTTTCACCCCTATTGTCACAGATCGCACCTTTCACCCCTAATTGTCACAATGCTGTCAGATCACACCTTTCACCCCCTAATTGTCACAGATAAACACCTTTCACCACTAATTGTCACAGATCACACCTTTCACCCTAATTGTCCCAGATCATCACACCTTTCACCCCTAATTGTCACAGATAAACACCTTTCACCCCTAATTGTCACAGATAACCTTTCACCCTAATTGTCACAGTCACCTTTCACCCTAACCAACCCTAATTGTCCCATCACATCACACCTTTCACCCTAATTGTCACAGATCACACCTTTCACCCCTAATTGTCACAATGCTGTCAGATCACACCTTTCACCTTTCACACCCTAATTGTCACAGATCGCACCTTTCACCCCTAATTGTCACAGATAAACACCTTTCACCCCTAGTTGTCCCAGATCACACCTTTCCCCCTATTGTCTAACCTGTCACAGATAAACACCTTTCACCCCTAATTGTAACAGATCGCACCTTTTTCACCCCTAATTGTCACAATGCTGGCAGATCACACCTTTCACCCCTAATTGTCACAATGCTGTTAGATCACACCTTTCACCCCTAATTGTCACAATGCTGTCAGATCACAACTTTTCACAACTTTCACCCCTAATTTGTCCCAGATCACACCTTTCACCCCTAGTTGTCACAGATCACACCCTTTCACCCCTAATTGTCACAGATCACACCTTTCACCCCTAATTGTCACAGATCACACCTTTCACCCCTAATTGTCACAATGTTGTCAGATCACACTAATTTCACCCCTATTTTCACAATGCTGTCAGATTTTTCACACCTTTCACCACCCTGTCACAACTGTCACACTGCTGTTAGTTCACAACTTTCACCCCCTAATTTCACACAATGCTGTTCTTTCACACCTAATTCACCAATTGTCACAATGCTGTTAGATTTCACACCTTTCACCCCTAATTGTCACAATGCTGTTCACATCCTTCACCCCTAATTGTCACAATGCTGTTAGGTCACACCTTTCACCCCTAATTGTCACAATGCTGTTCTTTCACCCCTAATTGTCACAATGCTGTTAGATCACACCTTTCACCCCCCAATTGTCCACAATGCACATTGTCACAATGCTGTCAGATTTCACACCTTTCACCCCTTAATTGTCACAATGCTGTCAGATTTTTTCACACCTTTCACCCCTAATTGTCACAATGCTGTCAGATTTTCCACACCTTTCACGAACAGAATCTGCCAAAGATGTCGGAGTGCATCCCTTCTTGTTGATGTCGGACTGTCATGCCACCCTGAGATGGCCTCTAGTGAGTGACCCCAATTTCCTGGCCTCTCTTGTCCGAACAGTTCTCTGTTTAGAAATCCATTTCCCCCCTAATTGTCTTCTCTCAGTATACATTTAGGTTATAATATGTGAACGCGTGCTTTTGGTGACTTTCACAGATTGCTTCTGGTACAACTTTCGATACCTCATTTACTCAATAGTGATGTTGTGTCGTAGAAATTATACCACCACCCACTGCCCCTCATCCCCCCCCCCCCCCCCCCCCCCCCCCCCCCCCCTCATTACGTTTCAAGTTTCTCAGTTACATGTTATAATAGAATATCGTTAAAATGATACCTTTCTCTTTACCCCCGACCCCTTCCACTCCTAAAGAACCCCCTCTTCTTCTGTCTGTCTACATGAGCTGTCGTCTCTGTACCTTTCTCTCTCTCTCTCTCTGTCTCCTCTCTCTCTCTCTCTCTGTCTCACTCCTCTCTCTCTTCTATCACCCTAGGATTAGTTCCTAAAATCATTTTCTCGGACGGGGGACACATTGTTTTCAGTTCTCACTCTCAGTGGAGAGAGGGGGCGTCGGGGGTGGGGAGGCGGGGGGTGTTCAAGGTCTACTTTAGAGATTTTCGATAATTTGTTATAAACAGGTCTACATCTCATATAACTACAGTATGGTATTTATTTGAAAAAAAAAAATCGCTGGAAGAATTTAATACATTAAAAAAACGACTTTTGCACACCTGTTCAAACCCCGCGCGGTAGACCGAAAACCGTGACGTCACTTGATGGACTGGCCGTCAGCCGCGACCAACACAACATGGCAACGCCAAGTGAAATCAACATGAATTTGCGATTCCCCACAGCCTAAAAAGTCACGAGGGGGTGGCAGATATTGTGCTGTAGGCAAGTGCAGCAGCTCAGCAGGAGACGGATATTCTTTGCACACATTTCCATCTGATTGCACACATTTCCATCTGATCCAGATACTTGAAAGAAGTGGATTCGGTTCGTGCAAACATGTCGGGCCGTCAGCTCAGTTCTAGCTGGACCACGGAAACGAGCTATTCCGACAATTGCCGAGCCCAGTGGCTCAAAAACTTCGTCTGCATTGTGCGCGTATACTTTGAAGGCGGAGTGGTAAGCTCGTACAGATGTCTACGATAGTCGCACGTTTATTCTGTTCTTATCTATGGACAGATCACACTTGTTAATTCGAATGAACGCGTTAAGGCTTGAGGAAGGAGACTCTCCACTCGCCGTCCACGCGTGATCGCATCAAGAAGTCAGTCGGTAGCCTCCCTCGAGACTTCGGTAAAGTCCATATACATACGCCTTCGGAATGCTGTGTTCGGGCGTCCAGCTGGAACTGTTCGTTTCCGTGGTCCAGCTGGTACTGACGTGGTAAAAAGAACTTAGCGTTTCAAACTGATAAGGTTAAGGCCTTGCAGAAACATCCCCAGAGTCACATTGGCTGTCGCAGTCATAGTCACTGCTTTTACATGATAAATTAAATTCCGAGCGAGATGTGCAAGAACCATCAGAATCGCTTTCTGTCGCCGTCGCTGACACTCATGTGACGTCGTCATATCCAAGAACAGTTAAGCCATGCCAAGAATCCGTTGATTACCTCCCGTTTTCATGATTACAGGTAAAAATGCCCACTTTCGCGGATCGATTGCGTGTGATCGGGAGCGAATCGGATGTTTGTTTTACCAGTTTATCAAACATTTCATATTTCTGCATAAGCTGACCAGTTATCGAAAACCTCAAATGTAGACCTTTAAGGTGGGCGGGAGGGAGGGGGGGGGGGGGGGGGGGGGGAGGGGGGGGTCTTCAGAAAGGGTGAGGGATCTTAGAGAATATTTTCATCCCCCATGTTTTTTCTGCATTACCAGAAACTAATGAGGGATCGATCCACAATATCATTTCATCAACATGTTTTATCATTTGGTCTTCACGCTCTACACATTTTTCAGAGAGACATCAGAGAGATGAGATCTGAGACACGCTCACACACGACAGACAGAGAGACAGAGAGAGAGACAGAGAGAGAGAGAGTACAGACGGACACAAATGGGTCAAATGATCTTTATTGACGGTTATAAAGTAGATCTGACAGCTTCAGTTTTCATTCTGTCCTTGTAATGAAATATACCAGTACCATGAAAAGGTCCAAGAAATCATAAACAAGCGATGCAGTTTGCCTATTTGACTCACATATAATGAGTACACGCAACAGCGGAAAAAAGGGAAAGTAGATGCAGAGGACAGGAAGGAGAGGGGATGAAGATGTCATTCCAGTGACGGTTGTTTCTGTTAGAAATCAACAACGAGCTATAGATGAAACATGTCAAATTTTTAGGCGTGATCCTAGAAGAAGAAGAAGAAAAAGAAGGAGGGAGGAGAAGAAGAGAAGAGAGAAGAAGGAGGAATAGGAGGGAGAGGAGGAGAGGAGGAGGGAGAGGAGTAGAGTAGTAGTAGTAGTAGTAGTAGTAGTAGTAGTAGTAGTAGTAGTGTAGTAGTAGAAGAAAAGAAGAAGAAGAAAAGAAGAAGAAGATGAGTAGAGGAGGAGAGGAGGAGGAGGAGGAGGAGGAGGAGGAGGAGTGAGGAAGAGAGGGAGGAGGAGCAGAATGAAGGGAAGAGGAGGAGAAAGAAGACGAAAAAGAAGAAGAAGAAGAAGAAGAAGAAGAAGAAGAAGAAGAAGAAAGAGAAGGAGGAGGTGAAGGAGGAGAGGAGGGGGAGTAGAAGGAGGGGAAGAAGAGAGAGGAAGAAGAAGAAGAAGAAAGAAGAAGAGAAGAAGAAGAAGAAGAGGAGGAGGATAGGAGGAGGAGGAGGAGGACTAGAAGGAAGGGAAGAGGAGGAGGAGAAGAGGACGAAGACAGGAGGACGAGGAGGAGGAGGAGGGAGCAGGAGGAGGAGGAGAAAAAGGATAAGGAAAAGAAGAGGAGGAGGAAATAACAACAAAGACAGCAAAATTCATTTAAAAGAAAAAAAAAAAAAAAAAAAAAAAAAGAGAGAAAAGAACGGAAACATCAAAAAAACCGGGAAGGCTGTCTCAGTCCATCCTCTCTTGGGCAGTCAAGTCAGTCAGTCCATCCGGATCCGGTCCTGCGCCGTGACGTGTCTCAAACTAGAGCGGTTCCCCCTTTCCTGAGCCACGCCACGCCACGCCACGCCACGCCAGGCAGTCCAGTCCCAGCCAGCCAGGTCCCATCGTGTCAGTTTCCCCATCGAGGAACCTCTGCAGGAAGGTCCAGGCAGGCCCTGGATTCGAACTCACATCCACCCCGGCTGGTGGTGCACCCCATTGGGGAACTGGCAGTGCACGTGGGTCGGCACGTTCCGTGCCCGGCCCCCGTGTTGGCGGCACTTGTCCACGTACTCAAATTGGCGGAAATTCCTGTACAGGTCCACAGCCAGCCCGGAGTAGTGCCCAGACGAACGACTGTGGCACCCGCCCGCTAGTTCTCTGATCTGGAATGTATGGTGGGGGAGAGGGGGGGGGGGGGGGGGGGGGGGGGGGGGGGGGGGGTGAGGTGAGGTGGAGGTTGGGGGGGGGCGGGGGATAAAGGGGGGATACAGACAGCAAACGTGAAATGTTGATAAGATGAACACGAACGCGCACGCACGCACGAGCTCACACGCACGCTCGCACGCGCACGCGCACGCGCACGCACGCACACGCACGCACGCACAAGCACACACACACACCCACGGTGGGGGTCTTTTTCCATTGCTGACGTCAGTCAGAGACTGGTTGACTGACAGACAATAAACACCAGTTCAAAGAAGATTCTGTGAAGGACCGCCCATTGCAACCTCACCTGATGTGGCCATATGCTAACAACAACAAGAGAAATGTACACACACGCTCAATTGAATATTTCATTCTTGACGGGCATGTGTGCTAGAAGAATAAATACTGCAAGAAGAACTGGAGTGGAGTTTGCGTACCCCGAAGAACTGTGCACTGTAAAGATAAACAATTACTGTCTTTGTTAGTAACTCTGTGTTTTTTCCCTCCATAGTTTGATAGTTTTTCGAGGGTTTTTGTTTTATTCGTTTTTTTTTTTCTGTTTAAGTGGAAATTAGAGCTAGCTCCGCAAATATCTATGGAGGGTTGAACTAGTACATGGGACTATGCCAGAGTCACACTGGCAGAAAATGTGGGGGATGCTTCGTCTTCTTGCTATTTCTCCCTCCGATTTGTATGGGAAGGGAATGTAGTAATTTGTGAACATTTATTCTGCATGGCATGGTTTGAATGACTGAGGAGAGTTCACTAAAGAAAGTTGGTTGGAGCTGGATTGAATTTTAGTCAGTGGAAATAATGCAAGGCTTGAATAAAGATGTTAAAGCATACTCTCCTTTGTCGTATATATTCTACATGGTGTCAGAGAACAAACACACCTGAGCACACAGTAAAGAATGGCCTTATCTCTTCAAAATTCTAGTTTAGATTGGGATTCAAGAAACCTTCCAGAAGAATGGCAAAAATTCAGACAGCATGCGAACCTGATGTTTGCTGGACCTCTACACAAGACTACAGCAGCAGAAAAGTGCGCATATCTACTCATATGGTCAGGAGAGAGGGGGAAAGAAATATACAACGCTTGGTGTTTGTCTCATGAAGACAGTCAGAAACTGGAGGTGTTATACAGGAATTTTGAGAAGCACACGACGACTCCCAAAAAGAATACACTGTTTGCAAGATACCTGTTCCTGAACAGAACACAGCAAGAAAGTGAAACTTTGAAAGTTTCCTCACCAGTATTCGTACCCTCGTCAAAGACTGTACTTACTCTGAACCTGATGAAATGGTACGTGACAGAATAGTTTGTGGAATCACATCTCAAGACGCCAGAGAAAAGCTGTTGCAAGTCGGTGGCCAGTTGACAATGGACAAAGCAATAGAAATGGTCGTTACTCATGAAGCAACAAAGCAGCAGCTGATAACAATGCAAAACGATGAAGCTGTGGAGGCAATCAAGGAAAGACGTGTGGAGAATAGTGAAGAAAACAGATCGTCCTACCAGAATCGGTCAAACAAGAGGGAGAGAACAACAAACCACACGCACAAAGAAAATGGAAGTAAGTCACGTTCGACTGCAGCAAACTGTGGACAGAGACACAGCAAAAGAGCATGTCCAGCCTACGGCAAGCAGTGTCTACAGTGCGGCAAACTGAGTCATTTCTCCAGAGTCTGCCGATCAAAAAGGAAGATAAGAACAGTCCATCAGGTGGAAGATCCAGAACAACAAGACGAATCAGACGCATCTTTCACTGTTGACATCATTTGCCGACGGCAAGGACCAGCCTAACACTGCATACGCCAATATCAGCATGGAAACTGGCGATGTCTTGCGCTTCAAATTGACACAGATGCGCAGGTCAATGTGATCCCATACCAAATCTTCAGAAAGATGTCCAAACCCCCCCCCGCCCCCCCCCCCCCCCCCCCCCCCCCCCCTCAAACCCAGCAAGATGAATCTGTATGGGTATGCAGGTAAACGCATCAATGTCAAGGGCATCATGGAGCTTCAGTGCTCATACAAGGGCCAGCACTACCAAGGCACGTTTTACGTTGCTGAGACATCAGGACACTCCCAGCCTGTCCTTGGGCTTCAAGCCTCCCTGCAATTGAAAATCATTCAATGGTCCTGACAATCACCTGCCCTCAGATGACGAAAGAAGCTGTACTGCACGAATACAAACACCTGTTCGACGACAGATTGGGCAGTCTAGAAGGGGAAGTGAACATCTACCTTCAAGAGAATGCTGTGCTGGTGGTCCGCCCACCAAGACATGTCCCACATGCACTGAGGGATCGCCTGAAAGCAGAGCTAGATGCCATGCAAAAGCTGGAGTCATCACCAAAGTCATGCGGCCCACAGACCGGGTCAATTCGCTTGTGGTGGTTGAAAAACCCAATGGGAAGCTACGCATCTGCTTGGACCCACAGAACTTGAACCAGGCAGTGAAGAGGCCCCACTACGCCATGCCAACACTGGAGGATGCACAGGCTAAGATCCCAGGTGCCAAGTACTTCAGCAAACTAGACGCCAAGAGTGGCTATTGGCAAATGAATCTGTCTACCAAGGCATCTTACCTGACTACATTCAACATGCCCTTTGGGAGGTATCGATTCCTGCGCATGCCCATCGGTATGGTGAGCGCCCAGAACAAATTTCAAAGAAAAAATGACGAAATATTTGAGGGCCTGCCGGGTCTGGTGACGCTGGTGGATGATGTGCTGGTGACAGGAACGACCAAGGAGGAGCACGCCAGAAACCTCAAAGCTGCCCTCGACAGGGCCACAGAGAAGGGACTGAAGCTGAACCCTGATAAACTAGAAAAATCGGCGTGCAGGAAGTGGGCTACTTTGGCCACATCATTTTATCTGAAGGAATCAAGCCTGACCCAGAGAAAATCAAGGCCATCTAAAGCATGAAGCCTCCAGCAGACAAAGGGAACTGGAAACCCTGCTGGGCATGATCATGTACCTGTCAAAATTTGCTCCTAACCTGGCGGAGACCACAAAGCCACGACGTGAAATGCTGAAATCAGAAAATGAGTTCATGGGAATCACAACAGCAAGCAGCCTGGGACAAAATCAAGTCTACACTCGCCAGCCAACCTGTACTAGCCATCTACGACCCAGACAAAAGAGTCACCCTGTAGGTGGATGCCAGCAAGTATGGTTTGGGTGCTGCACTCTTTCAAGACAACAGACCCATCACATATGCTTCAAAGTCGCTGAACAAGACCAAAGAAAACTATGCACAAATTGAAGAGGAACTGTATGCCATTGTGTTTGGCTGTGAGAGATTCCACCAGTACATCTATGGCCAGCATCAGGTCCTCGTCCAGTCAGACCACAAGCCCCTGGTGACAATCATGAAGAAGCCACTGGCATCAGCACCCCCCGCGTCTCCAGCGCATGCTGCTACGCCTGCAGAAGTACAGCATCAAAGTGGAGCACATCATCCCAGGGAAGCAGATCCCCGTTGCAGACACATTGTCAAGGAAGTCACTGTCTCCTGAGCCCCATGACACCATAGAGGACCTCGATTCACAGATCCACTGCATTGTGAAGAATCTGCCAGTCAGTGATGAAACGATGGGAAGGAAAGCAACCAGTGAAGACAAGGCTCTCCAAACTGTGGTGAAACATGTCCAAAATGGCTGGCCAGATTCACGTCAGAGTTGCCACAACAATGCAGACGATGACTGGAACTTTCGGGACGAACTATCCATCATCGATGGGGTCATGTTCAAAGGGAGCGCATGGTGGTCCCTGAAGCCCTGCGCCCAGAAATGTTGATCAAGATCTGTGCAAGCCATATGGGCATTGAGAAATGCCCTACAGCGTGCCGTCAAGTGCTAGTCTGGCCGAGGATGGCAGCAGACATCAAGAGAACCGTTGAAACGTGCACTGTATGCAATGAAAGAAGACCTGCGAACTGCAAAGAACCGATGATACCTCATGAAGTCCCATCACGGCCATGGCAGAAGGTAGCAGTGGACCTGTTCTCCTGGAACAACAGAGACTACCTCGTCACTGTGGACTTCTACAGCCGCTACTTTGAGGTGGATGAACTGACCACCACGACAACAGCAGTAGTGTCAAGAAACTGTCAGCACACTTTGCCAGACATGGCATCCCTGAGACGATCGTAATCGATAACGGCCCACAGTTTTCTTCAGAAGAGTTTGCCCATTTCACCAAAGACTGGGACACGAAACACGTAACGTCTAGCCCCGATACCCCCAGTCCAACGGCCTGGCAGAAAAGACAGTGCAGACGGTGAAGAACATTCTAAACAAGGCCAAGGCAGGAAAAGGATCGGCGCTGCTCAGCATCCTGGAGTACAGGAACACTCCTGTGGACGGACTGGCGTCACCAGCACAGCTACTGATGGGGCGACAGCGGCGCTCTGTGCTGCCCACAACCCACCTGCAACTACAACCTCGCGCCGTGGACCCCAAGAGAGTCACAGACAGACGGCGCCAATGTCAGGCCAGCCAGAAACGCTTCTACTACGACCGCGGGAGTCGATCGCTCCCTACCCTGCAGACTGGAGAGAACGTTTACGTTCAGCTGGCACCGGGTGACCAATGGAAGCCTGCCCAAAATCATCGATCGGGGCAGCACACCACGTTCCTACCAAGTCGAGCTAACTGATGGCAGCACCTACTGGCGCAACAGGCGTTTCCTCAGACGGCAGCCACGTCAGAGTACAACCTTTTCTGCCTGTGCTCGCTGCAGCCCCTGAACCTCCAGTGCCAGCACGGACTGGGGCCCCAGCAGCCAAACGGCCATGGCGCAACCAGCCAGGCCTGACCTCTACATCACAAACTACAGGCGTCAAATTCACCACCCACAGACTGACTGACTGCCAGAGTTTGTACAAAAGACATGAACGTGACAGGTGTGAGAAAGGAAATGTAGTGGCTGTGCATTTAAAGATAGACAAAGGGACAGTGACTACTTAGAGACAGCCCCACAAATAAAGACATGACCCCAACCCCCAACCCCTTCCCACAAATGCCTAAAATAAACTTAGATAACTTTGCTTCTTTACTTTCCATTTTTGTTTCAGACATTATTTTAACAAAATCACAGAAAGGTTCAAATGTGTATTTTGTTGTTTGTTTTTTCGTCATTTTTTTTTTTAGCATGTACATAGTCTAGTGAACACAATTTATCATTTCCTTGGGCAGGTGATTTTTGAAAAATCACTACCTCAGTGTTTACGATCATTATCATAATTGTTTTTGTTTTGTTTCGTGACCTGGGTGTCTGTTCATTTCTTGCTTGGTAGTGAGATCCGTGTGGTCAATGTTTATGAAGACATTTAAGAAGGCAATTCTAAATGGTGATGAGTGAAGGCAATTTGTGATGTATGAAAGCAATTTTGGGGAATGTTTGTTTTTTGATGATCTTTGTTTTGCTCGATATATCTTTGAAATTGTGTATGCTTTTTTTTTTCTTACAACAAGGGAGAAGTAGTAATTTGTGAACATTTATTTTGAAGGAATAGTGCATGCATGGCGTGGCTTGAATGATTGAGGAGAGTTCACTAAAGAAAGTTGGTTGGAGCCAGATTGAAATTTGGTCAGTGGAAACAATGCAAGGCTTGAATAAAGATGTTTAAAGCTTTCCCTCCTCGTGCCGTATATATTCTACAGGGAAGAAACTGACCTCACAGTCAAGGGAGGCAAGTCCTCAGGACTAGATAACTCCTGCACTTCCTTTTCACAGAAACTCACCTCCACCTGACCGGAGGAGCAAGCATCAAGAAACTGAACAAACAAAAAAAAATTAGCTGGGAGAAAAAAAAAAAAAAAAAAAAAGAAAATAAAGTGAGAAAACTAGAAATGTAAATAAATCAGATTTCTCAAAAAAAACAAAAAAAATTGAGAGAACAACGATAATGCTAATATCAACAATATCAACCAGGGACAATTCTAACAACAATGGCAGCGTCAACAGCAACACAGACAAACAACAGAGCAGTATCACCAATGACACCATCACCACCACCACTATTGTAAGAGTAAGCTAGCTAGCACAGCAAACACTCACCACGACACGGTCCAGTTCAGGTCGACCAGGTAGTTCATGAGGTTTTCGCTGAGACAGACGGTACCGCCGGGGCGTAGTTCCCATCTTCGCACTGGTATCTGTAATCACGGCGTTAAACCTTTCTTCAACGTGTCAGTACTTTCAACACGGATTTTCAATGGGGGCACAAAAAGCGCAAGTGTGCGCATGCACGTCAACCCTCCTTCCTGTTCTTTTGATTCGACCAGGAACCCCCCTTCTTCTTCCCCCCCCCCCCCCCCCCCCCCCGCCTCCCCATCCTACCCTTCCCCTCTTTTCTCCCTCTCCGCCCCCCTCCCCTCCCCACCATCCCCGCCATGCCCACTCTTCTTCCCTGCCTTATAGAACACTTACTCAAACCCCGCTCATTGTATAGGAAACAATCAGTTCTAAAGTTTTTTTCTTTTTAATGAAGTATCATGTGAAGAAAAAAAAAACACCTCATCAGTATGTGTAAACTCAATTATAATTGATCCTTGGTTACAGTAATCTTTTTTTTTTTCTTTCCCCTTTCAAGAACCTCTTGAGTTAAAAACATGGCGTATGACATAACACATCATATGTAAACAGGAGGACTAGGACTTGGCAGCTCGTTTTAATTTACTGTCAGCAGATGCAGCTATACAACGAGCTGTTTATTGTCAGCAGATGCAGCTATACAACGAGCTGTTTACTGTCAGCAGATGCAGCTGTACGAGCTGTTTACTGTCAGCAGATGCAGCTATACAACGAGCTGTTTACTGTCAGCAGATGCAGCTATACAACGAGCTGTTTACTGTCAGCAGATGCAGCTATACAACGAGCTGTTTACTGTCAGCAGATGCAGCTATACAATGAGCTGTTTACTGTCAGCAGATGCAGCTATACAACGAGCTGTTTACTTTCAGCAGATGCAGCTGTACGAACTGTTTACTGTCAGCAGATGCAGCTATACAACGAGCTGTTTACTGCCAGCAGATGCAGCTATACAATGAGCTGTTCACTGCCAGCAGATGCAGCTATACAACTAGCTGTTTACTGTCAGCAGATGCCGCTATACAACGAGCTGTTCACTGTCAGCAGATGCAGCTATACAACTAGCTGGCGTAGGGCATATCTGTCAGTCAAACGTTAATTGTGTGCATGGTAGTGTAAAATTGGTATGGTATTAGAAAAAAAATGTCTTTGCATGTAGAGCTATAACTTGACCCGTCCTTCCCTTCCCTTCTCCACCCCCCCCCCCCTCCTCTCCCCCCCCCCCCTTTCCCCTCCCATCCTCTGGTGCTGAACTCAGTACAAACAGGAGAATAAAGACAGTGTGTCTGCTTTTTATATCAGTATCCCCCCCCCCTCCACCACTCTCCTGCCTGCTTTTTCCCCCATCTTTTGCTGTCTTGTTATGTTCTGATATTTATCATTAACGTTGTATGTGGTTCCCCCCCCCCCCCCCCCAACCAAAGCGCGTGATTTTCTAACGGTAAGTTGAAATCTGTCCCTGACTGTCTAATCATAGGACCAGTAGAATTTGCCATGGAGTGGGTTGCCTCTTCACGACTTGACATTGACTGCTCCCTGTGATGCCATGGCTTGACATGTCACACTGAAATTCAACGTTACAGTCCAATACCTTTGGGGCTGTGCCAACATCAACGTACAAAACGCTTGGGAAAAAAAAACATATTCCATCTGCATAACTCGGGATCTGTTTGGTTTGCGAGGCACCGTAACATGCTGATAATCATGGGAACCGTAAGTTCATTTCTATAATTATACTTATAGGTAGATAGATAGATAGATATTTGTAAGTATATATGGGGTGGGATCGAGTGCTTATAAAGTCAAGAAAAAACTAAAGAAGAATACTTTCTGGAAAAAAGAAGGGGGGGGGGGGGGGGGGGGGGGGGGGGGGGAAGGGGGAATCTGACAACAAAGTCTAGAATCCAGATGAATATGACAAAAGACAAGACAGACAGAGGCTTCAAATGCAAAAACAGGCGCAGGTGTGTGAAAGAGATATTCAATCAGACAGACAGATAGAAAGACAGACCTGGATCTAGAGGCCTGTCCTCCCCAGCACATGTCCCGGAGGTTGTTGTAGGCGTAGGCGTTGTCTTTCTGCCCAGAACGATGACGGCGACGGCAATGACATTATCGTCCATAAACAGCTGGCAGGCCAGGACCTGCTGCGCATAGCTGCAGCCATTGGTGGCTGCACACCAAAAATGAAAGCGCCAAGGCCTTGCTCAAGGAGTCGAGTATTTATAGTCTGGCGCAGGAAGACTGTTTCAAGAATGTTTGCTGTCTCTGAAAGTTCATTTCTCATTTTCTCTCATATGGCCATCAGGGGGAAGCAAGGCGTTCCAAGTAGACAGATGAAAATGAAAGGAACGGGACTGTTCGGAGAAAATCACACAGCACAAAAATAGGGTCACGGGTGAGTGCAAAGATCTGAACTACGTGTCACTAAGGGGAAAGTCATATATTTCAAAATTGTTCGTGATTTCATCAGTGAAAATACCCCCCCCCCCCCCCCACACACACACACACATGCATAAAACTGGTGGGGAGTTGTTCTTTTGATCATAATCAGTTTGACGTTAAATGCTGGTTCAATGTTATGGTAGGTCTCCACACGCTTATATGGATTATATTGCACTTTAGTGCAAAATCGTAATTGTGGCGTGTGACCTGCTCCCTATCAGCATAGGGTCAAAAGTTAGGAGCTGACCTTGGGGTCATGTGGTAAAGGGTCTGAAGGGCCAGACAACTTTTTTTTGCATGATACGTGCGTGCCTGCTTGCCTGCGTGCGTGCGTGCGTGCGCGTGTGTGTATGCGTGTGTGTGTTTAAAACCTACAGAGAGAACTGACTTCCACGAGGTGATAGCCCTGACACGGCCCTTTGCGATCTTCTGGGCTATAAGCATCATGTATTGAGCTGAACTGGATAACTTTCTTTCTTTTTTTTTTTTTTTTTTCCATCCATATTTTATTTGCCATTACGCTGAACACAAAGAGGAGCAGAGGAGGGGGAGGGGGGATCTACACTAGGCATTGCTAAAGGCACAAGTGATCTAATTGTAATCTGACCCACCTTGAACATAGATGGGGAGAACGAGTAAACCCGCAACACAAACCCACGTCATTGTGACTGGCTGCCGCTGAAACACAAAACAAGTAGTTCTACAGTGCGCCTTCTTTCTGGCTGAGGATGATTCTACCCAAGGCGTTTGTTTTACTTCATTCTTATCTAGCTGATAGTGTTTGTATTAGTCTATTTTGGGCCCATAGTCGTACACAAATATGAACTACAAAGTCTGCTACCGACAACTGGCAACTCATTATACTAGTTAAAAGTCTGCAGCACTTTAGTTATAGAGTAGTGGGGTACCATAATAGTGTGCTTGCACTCATGGACGTGACCTGATAATGGATAGCTCCCTTTGGACCACTGGCACTGAGGCTGCTGCAGCAGGAGACTGGATGCGGCTGTTTATAAGGGGAAGCCACAATGAGAAGTGAAGGAATAATGCTGATGATAAGTTAGTAGATTAAAACTAGATAAACATGAAATCCGTTTTCTATTAGAAAATTGTATGTATGAACAATGAAAAACTTCCTGCAAAAACCAAAGTGTTAGTAAGTCAAAGATCATTGTCCAGTATAATTTATAAAATGCGTTTAAACTAGTGGAAAACCAAATTTTCTAAGGATGTAGTTGCGCTTGTGGTCTCCCATTATCTATTCAACATATTCTTTTTTTGAATGTCCAATTCTAACATCTTTATTTACTATTCTAAAGATAGCTATTGCTTCCTTAGGGGCTTTACAAGAAATACTGTACGGCCCAAAAAAAAACGATTGATGTAGCAAAGGCTATATCGAGTTCTGTTATTATTCATTTGTTGTAATTGATTTATCAGTTTATGATTATTGCTTGGTCATTAAAATGCAAACTTTCATGCATTTGTGTCCTCTCTCTCTCTCTCTCTCTCTCTCTCTCTCTCTCTCTCTCTCTCTCTCTCTCTCTCTCACGGGCGCGCACACACGCGCATGCACGTACTCACGCACACGCACACTCACACAAACACACTTATATAAGCACTTAAACACACACACACACACACACACACACACACACACACACACACACATATATATATATATATATATATATATATATATATATATATTATAGTCTAATATCACCATCGTTGTGAACAGACTAAATTAAATCAATCAAATCAAACGTTACAGAAGTCGAAACAGGACAAAAAAAATAACCCCAGCCTCTCGCCCTGTCCCCGCTCACTCTTTCCCCTAACCAACTTCGACACCATGTCATTAGTTGGTGGTGTCAGGTCGTGTCTGTCTGTCGTTAAACCTTGTGTGCATGACCCTGTGCTGTTGTTCCACACCTGTGTGACGATGACGGATAGATAACAGGCAGTCTTTCACGAACCAGAAGGATCCTGAACGCAGCGCGCAACGGAGAACAGCTCTGTCTTTGCAAGTAGGGGCATCACAGCATTGTAACAGTCGCCTTCTCGCAATGAGGTTTGTGTTTGTGTGTGTGTGTGTGTGTGTGTGTGTGTTTAGATAATCGGTTTTTGTCCGAAATGTATCACGTATCTAACAATTCATCTCTGCTCGTTACTGCAGTTTGGAATCTAAAGTTCTGCTGCCGACGTTAATGTCAGTGTCTGTGTGAAGAGAGCAGCAAAGTGGAAGGTTAGAAGAACAAAAACGATCAACAAACAAATACAAAATAAAACAAAACGAACTAGAACATCACCAAGAGACTGGAAAGAAAGCATCAACGTTCTAAGTGGAAGGAATTTACAGAAGAAATCAAACTCCTGGCCAAACGTTTTTCGACACCAAGCAACAATTTTCGTCATACTGAAAGTAACAGCTCACACACACACACACACACACACACACACACACACACACACACGACGCGCGCGCGCGCGCGCACACACACTCAGAGTACGCTTTTAATGACTTTTGGAGCCCTCTATCCACCTGGCTGTGAGATAAAGAGACAGAGTGGGTATGCTGTCCAGGAGGAACATTTCAGACAGTTCCACCATTTCTTATCCAGGGAATACACTTTAAACGGTCACATCTGGCAGCAAGCCGATTTCTTTTAGCGCAGACAAGAACACCTCGCAATAGACGAAGTGCAGAGATCTGCAAGAGAGTAATCTGTGTTAAATTTCGAGTTGAGCGAGAGTGATCCCGCTGTTTTCATGGGACAAGTGCTGTTGGTGGACACACGGAAAGCAATTGTGCCCCAGTCAACTTCATAATTCAATGACACACAAACCGAAGAGAGAGAGGAGAGAGAGAGAGAGAGAGAGAGAGAGAGAGAGAGACAGAGAGACAGACAGACAGACAGACAGACAGACAAAAGCCAGACAGACAGACAGATCCAGAGATAGGGACAAAGGCAGACCGACCAAGATTTGTTACCTGAACTTTGCCTAAGAACCTACCTGAACTTTGCACGAAGAAAGAAGGCCCACGGACTGATGTTCTGGATTCGGTATTGACCAACAGCCTGGGTTCTGACGTGTTGAGCTCCACACGGATGCTCGACCATTGGCTAACTTATGAATTGTACGCTGTGATGATGATGATAGTGATAATGACACGATTGTCCCACAGCAGTTCATTCCTTTAGCAGGCTGTATGGCAGCTCACCCTTTATATACAGACTGCTGGTGGCTGGCTGCACGAGTGACGATGGTTTCGTAATGTTTGTCATTGCACTTGTCACTTGGCACTTGTCTAATGACACCGAACACTGGCTGATAGACAAGCACAAAGAGGAAAGATGTGACTGGGTTGGGGGGGGGGGGGGGTTGAGGAGGGGGATAGGGCGGTGGGGGGATGAGGCAGAGTGGACGGGCTGTGAGGAAGAAATGGGGGGGGGGGGGGGGGGGGCTGGTTGGGAAGGGGGGGGGGTAGAGGAGGCGGGTTGGTTAGGCTGGGGAGGGGGGGGGGGGGGGGATTAAGGGGGTCAGGGGATTTGGGATGAGGAAGGGGCATCAGTTTGTAGCCCATGAGTGCATGTAACTGAAATCATTATTTAGTCCACCACCGTCGCCTCCACCCCACCCACCCCCCCCCCCCTCTCTCTCTCTCTCTCTCTCTCTCTCTCTCTCTCTCTCTCTCTCTCTGTCTGTCTGTCTGTCTGTCTGTCACTCCCCCTCCCCCAGTGGAATCAAAAGTAGAAGAAGGGGAACAATGCACTTCGCTAGTTAAGTCACTCACATTATGAAGTCAGGTACGCTCTGTGAGAGCGCACACACGCACATGCATACACACGCACACCGCGCGCGTGCACGCATAGAACACCGATCCACACACACACACACACACACACACACACACGCACAGAAGACACACATCCACACACACACACACACACACACACACACACACACACACACACACACACACACACACACACACACACACACAGATAGAACACTGATCCATTCGAACGAGTGATCCATACGCACATCACATAGCTTGCCTGTATTCGCCTATGTACACATACATGTACACCAAACATGTACACATATACGCTCGCATGCGTCGCACGCGGAGGTGGATGTGCACAAACTCCACACATTCAGAGCTAGATGAAGGGCGGCAAGTTTGGAGGATGGAGAAGGTGGAGGGATGAAAAGGCGGAATGAACTCTGAATTTTATTGTATATTGGCCTTTGGCCACAATGCGTGGATAGGAAATAGGAAGAGAGAGAGAGAGAGAGAGAGAGAGAGAGAGAGAGAGAGAGAGAGAGAGAGACAGAGAGAGAGAGAGAGAGAGACAGAGAGAGACAGAGACAGACAGACAGACAGACAGAGTGCCTGTTGTTCATGTTTGAACCTATTTCTAACGTGTGTCAGTCTGTTGTTCATGTTTGAATCTACTTCTAACGTGTGTCAGTCTATTTGTTGTTCGTGTTTGAATCTATTTCTAAGGTGTGTCAATCTATGTAATGTGTTGTTCCTGTCTGAATCTATTTCTAACGTGTGTCAGTCTGTTTGTTGTTCATGTTTTGAACGATTTCTCAAGTTCTATCTGTCACTTGGATCCCAAGCACCTACAAGTGTATAAGCCTGGGGTAATATATACCTGAGCCATTCTTGAATATGTTTAACAGTCCTGAGAAAAACAAACATTTCTGTCAATGACTGGTACAGGTAAGTTGCTCCTTCCACCACCAGTAAGAGAAAGGGTGGAGGTGAATTTTGACACAAAGGCTACCCTGTGATTTTAAAAGAGGACTGCTGTGAGTTCTTCCTCTGCAAACCACACCGTTTCACCCCTATTGTCCGAGATCACAACTTTCACCCCTAATTGTCCCAGATCACACCTTCCACCCCTAGTTGTCCACAGATCACACCTTTCACCCCGATTGTCCCAGATCACACCTTTCACCCCGAATTGTCCCAGATCACACCTTTCACCCCTAGTTGTCACAGATCACACCTTTCACCCCTAGTTGTCACAGATCACACCTTTCACCCCTAATTGTCCCAGATCACACATTTCACCCCTATTGTCCCAGATCACACCTTTCACCCCTAATTGTCACAGATCACTCCTTTCACCCCTAATTGTCACAGATCACACCTTTCACCCCTAATTGTCACAGATAAACACCTTTCTAACCCCTAAATGTCACAATGCTGTCAGATCACACCTTTCACCCCTAATTGTCACAGATCACACCTTTCACCCCCTAATTGTCACAGATCACACCTTTCACCCCTAATTGTCACAGATCACACCTTTCACCCCTAATTGTCACACAATGCTAATCAGATCACACACCTTTCACCCCTAATTGTCACAGATCACACCTTTCACCCCTAATTGTCACAGATCAACACCTTTCACCCCTAATTGTCACAGATCGCACTTTTCACCCCTAATTGTCACAGATAAACACCTTTCACCCCTAATTGTCACAATGCTGTCAGATCACACCTTTCACCCCTAATTGTCACAATGCTGTCAGATCAGACCTTTCATCCCCTAATTCTCACAATGTTCACAGATTTTTCACACCTTTCATCCTTAACTGTGTCGCAATGCTGTTAGATTTGACACCTTTCACCCCTAATTGTCACAATGCTGTTTTTTTCACCCCTAATTGTCACAATGCTGTTAGATTTTACACCTTTCACCCTTAATTGTCACAATGCTGTTTTTTTCACCCCTAATTGTCACAATGCCGTCATATTGTTCACACCTTTCGCCCCTAATTGTCACAGTGCTGTTAGATGTCCCACCTTTCACCCCTAATTGTCACAATGCTGTTCCTTCACCCATAATTGTCAGAATGCTGTTAGGTCACACCTTCCACCCCTAATTTCTCACAATGCTGTCAGATTTCACACCTTTCACCCCTAATTCTCACAATGCTGTCAGATTTCACACCTTTCACCCCCCCTAATTCTCACAATGCTGTCAGATTTCACGCCTTTCACCCCTAATTCTCACAATGCTGTCAGATTTCACACCCTTTCATCCCTAATTGTCACAATGCTGTCAGATTTCACACCTTTCATCCCTAATTGTCACAATGCTGTCAGCTTTCACATCTTTTATCCCTAATTGTCACAATGCTGTCAGCTTTCACACCTTTTATCCCTAATTGTCACAATGCTCTTAGATCACACCTTTCACCCCTAATTGACACAATGCTGTTACATTTTACACCTTTTATCCCAAACTGTCACAATGTTTTCAGATTTCACACCTTTCATCCCTAATTGTCCCAATGCTGTTAGATCACACCTTTCACAACTAATTGTCACAATGCTGTCAGATTTTTCACACCTTTCACCCCTAATTGTCACAATGCTGTCAGATTTTTCACCCCCCCCCCCCCCCCCCCCCCCCCCCCCCACCCCCCCCCGCCCCCCCTAATTGTCGCAATGCTGCTAGATTTTTCCACGGCATTTCATAGTATCCACCATCAAACACTAACACGAACTGCCTACAGCTGATACGTGACCATAAATCTCAATCTGCTGTGACGGACCGTTTCCCGTCCAGTCACAAATTTTCATGCTACCGTGCTAAGCGGAAGGTGGTTGTCCTGAAGCCCGTTGAAAAGTTTACCTGACTGCTGCTCACCTGCGCACTGTTTAAGCCGGGTGAGCTGAAAAGGTTAGGCAGTCTCTGCAGTGATTCCGGCGACGCAACTACCCAGAAGCCAAAGAGGGACTCCTATCTGTTTTTGGTGGCAGTCAGGTATTTATCATTCAATATTTATTTATTAGCAAACCGAAAGCCGTATTACCCCCCGTTTAGGAGCGACTGAAACTTCCCTCAGTGCACTGTGAAGGTTTTGTTTAGAAAAGAAAAGTATTGTTGTGTTCTGTTATCCTATGACTTGATAGGGTAGCAAACGAAATTATTTCGGAAAACATGAATAGATGAAGTGAGTGTTAAAGGAAGTGGTCTTCAGGAAAAAAAAAACATTTGTTTAATCTGACTTAACTAGTTATGAACTTCATGGTGAAAGAAAAGTGGTTTTAGCTAGGCTTTACGAAAAGAAAGAGTTTTGATGCTATGGATAATAAGCTCCCAAAGTGAGCGACATAGACTATCATATATGCTGGTTTTGATTTTGATGTGGATGAGTATTTAACTCACTCTTGATATGAATATTGAATAGTTGTGTGTTGGTAAACAAGAGTGTGTGGAAATCTTTTCCTTACATATATTGAAGTAGATGAATCTTTTGGAAAAAAAGATACCTTCTAAAAATCTGGTGATTATATGAAATGAAATGAACATTTTTGTCGTGTGACAAAAAAGAAATGAAAGTTTGTTGTGTCGTAGGACGAAAGTAATCATAGTTTGATGAAAAGTAATGATAATTGTGTGTAATGAATTGTATTCATGGTTTATTGAAGAGGGTCTAGGTGGGAATCCTTTCCCCAATTTGGAAAACTAGATTTTGAAAGGTTTATATTGAAACCCTTTCCTGTGTAGTGTTGTGATCCCGGAAAAAGGGAATGTTGTAGTGTTATGAAGAAGAAAGCTGATGTTTTGTTTGTCCCAAGTTCTAGTGGAATGTGATGTGGCTAATGAATATGAATGTAGTCGTGATTGTAATGAATAGTAGCCATGATAATCAAGGTAGTTAATCAGTTCTCCCAGGTAGAAGTGTACCCTGGTCTGAAGGGGACTGGCTGCCACTTTCTGAGGGTCGGGGCTGTAGCTGGGTTCTACCCCCTTGTTCTCCGCCTTGTGTTGATGTGGAGAGGCCAGCCTGAGTGCCGACAACTACCCTACCTGCCACTGCGCCCGGGACCGACTACCCACTGAGCCAGTTGGGCCAGAGGAGCCGCTGCTGCCAAGCCAGAGCGCCGCTCTCCCGAGATTTGATCCAGCGACCTGTTGACTAGGCCGTCGCTGCATTCTGTTTTGTGTGTGAGCCACAGCTCCTGTGTGAGACTGTCGCCTTGTCGTCGGCAGAGACGCCGTCAGTGTGGTAGTGCTTTTGAGCCACACCTCTGTGAAGTTCTATTAGTCCTGTGTCGGACTTGACTCTGTAGACGTCGTCTTCGTCATCGTCATCGTTCATCATCTTCGTCTTCGTCGTCTTCAGCATTCTCCTCGTCATCATTGGAACCCTGCGCCGTTCAGAGAACTGTGTTGGACTGGACGCGGCCAGCACCAGCAGCGCTAGTAGATAGCCAATTATATATAGATATATTTTATGTGTGTATGCCTTATGGTTGGCGTGCCGACCTATTGATGTACTTATATTTATATATATGTTTCTTATGGCTCGGGCAGCATAAAACAAAAAAAAGTGTTGTTCTGTTGCCTGGCTGTCAATGTTCAGGTGAGTGGGTGTGTGTATGTGAATTGGAAAAGTCGTGCATGCATCCATAATTTCTGTGTGTGAGAGTCAGACAGTCAGATACCCGCAGACACGACCCATTCCATCCGTAACATCTGGTGACCCCAGTAGAACTTTTCACATTTACCTTTGAAATTGTGCTAGGGTTAGGATTTCTTTTGTAACCCCTTGTAGTGTCCCAGGTATTAAGTTAGGACACGTTTGCAGACTTTCCTTTTGAGAAAATCGATTGTTTGTGTGTTGTTGAATGACTGTTTCTGTTTAAGTTGGTTTCCCGTTTCCACCTTAACGGGGTATCTCCTTTGTATAATTTCTGGAGATACGAGGGCCTAGTTCTTTATCTTCTGCGGGCTTTAGTTTCCCCCCCCAAAACACACAACACACACACACACACACACAACACACAAGATTTGTATCTATTGATATATGCATATGTGTATTGATCACTGATGGATTCATGGCATACGTTTTCATTCATTGTTAATTGAGGTTAAGCATATGTTTATTCATTGTTTGTTATTGATTGATTTCTTTGCATATGTTTATTCAATTATTGCTATAATTGATTGATGCATTTATTCATCACTTATCATTAATTGCTAATTGAGTTTCCCATACCCTAAACTTCTGTTTATTAGTTTATTACTGTCGTTCCGTTGGATTTGAATAGGTCAATAATTTAAAAGTGTGATACATACTAAAATGTTTGTGAAAAAAAACAAAAACAAAAAAAAGGTGAAAACAAAAACAAACACCGCTGTTTCAAAAAGCGTATGCAAATGTTAGTATGTTGAAAGATTTTGTATGTAGTTATGCAGCGTACATCGTGTGAGCCAACCGTTCTGTTCCATATAATCACCATATTCTTTTGGAGGGGCTGGAGGTGGCGGAGAAATGGAAGGCGGGGGATGGGATAAGAAAAATGGGGCGGGGGATGGGTCTTAATGGGCTTTTTTCTTGTCTTTTTGTTTTTGGTTTGTTTCTGTTTTTTTCCTTTTTCTTCTTGTTCTTTTTATCTGTCTTCTCTTCTGTGCCACCTCGGTGGCATTGCGCCCACGCCGTACATTCTGACACCCCACCCACCCCGTCACCACAGCTGCATCTCCGTCACAGGCGATCCACAGGGCCACGATTTAAACCATCAGAGGAGACACTGCACTGCTGCCGAGTCACTTCCGTGGTTCGGTGGCGCCAGTTGTGATCTAACATACGCAGGACACACCTACTAGTGGGCCCCATACTGACGTTAATAAATTGCGTATCGTAGTCACGGAGCGGGTGTGTGAGTGAGCTCTGTTTACAACGCGTTTTTTAAAAAATAACACGATCACGCAATTTGAAATAATTATTTCAAATCGCGTCCGTTATTTCAAAACGCGCAAGGTCGTAACAGAGCTCTCCCCTCCGGAGAGGCGCGACGCCAAGTCCACCCAACGACAGTCCCCATGAAATTTTTCCGACACAAAAATAAAGGCCACAGTCGTTGGAGGAACATCGGACACTAAGGTCACCATGAGAGCAAAGGGCATGAAGAGCCACAGAATTTGAGGACTTTCTTTGTTCTCAGTGGTTTTTTTTTTTTTTGTTCCTTGCTGCTCAGGAGAGGGAGGAGGAGGCCCGAAACATAAGGATGCCAAGGATGTCCATTCTGGTCTATAACACTGTACTTTTACGCTTACTTTCATAAAAGTGTCCGGCTCGGCATCAACCAGGCCCGGAGATACAGGGACACCCTCGCAGAGTTGGTCGTTGGGACCAACACTCTCAAGATGTACACCCGAACGATGTGGTGATGAATGAAACTCGTCTGTGTGGTCTCAGTCTTCCCATTGAGCACGTCGCAAACTCAGCACTGGGTAAGAAGAGCCGGCCGGGAGCAGAAAAAAATTCCACACGGCTCTGATGGGAATCTAAACGACGATCTTCCAGCCCGCGATGTCCGCGACCGCGTGAGGCGTTTGCCCAACGTTAACCAATTTGCCACAGTACAGTGACTTTTTGTATTTGTATGTTTGTGTTTCCTTATACTTACGCATGGTTTGGAATCTCTCTCTCTCTCTCTCTCTCTCTCTCTCTCTCTCTTCAACAACCATTAATTCCTAGTCCCTCTGCCCTGAAAACCAGTCTTGCTTTATGAACAAGGAAAACTGAATATAAAATGTATGCTGGTGTACTTGAACATGACTGCCGCCCCGCATGATCAAAGTTCATTTCCTCTCAGGCTATGAACAATGCTCCGTGACTAATGGATTTTGAATCCCTTCCTGCGTAGAATAATCATATATACGCAGTTGTTGGTGGTGTTGTTTGTGTGGTGGGCGGGTGTTGGTGTGGTGTGTGTGTGTGATGTTGTGTGTGTGTGTGGTGTGTGCCGTGCGGGGCGTGCGTGGTATGTGGTGTTGTTGGTGTGTGGGTGTGTGTGTGGTGGTGTAATGCGTGTGAGTGTATGATGCGTGTGCGTGTGTGCGTGCGGTACGTGTGTCTGTGCGTGGTGTGCTTGTGCGGAGTGTGTGTGGGTGTGGGTGGGAGGAGTGAGCGTGTGTGGGTGCGGCGTGCATTCGTGGTGCGTGTGGT
>JADBJO010010045.1:53108-63108 GCA_016801955.1 Conus betulinus
TGTGTCACACCTCTGCCCAAATAACATGATAGAGAGCCTTTAGCTTTAGTGCGTCCACTCTTTGGATTCTCTTCCTGATAGCTTACGTGACCTGCCCACATTATCTAAATTCAAGTCAGAGTTAAAAACATACTTCTTTAGGAAAGCCTTTCTTCAACCATGATATCTAAATGCTGTGCCTATTATTCTGACCTGACTTTTTATGTACTGCATGCAAAACTGTACTGTTTACGCTTGAACTGATGAACTTGATAAATGCGCCTGTGTCGGTGTGTGTGTGTGTGTGTGTGTGTGTGTGTGTGTGTGCGTATGTGTGTGTGAACACATGTCAGTGCGAGTGTTTGAGCGTGTGTTGAGCGCAATGAGTTGACCCCAAGAATTGCGCCATATAAAATACATACATTACTATTACTATTATACTGCCAGACCACATCAGTCTAGAGCCCAGGACAATTAACTGTCAGAGAAAATCCTGTGTAGCAGAAGGTCACGGCCCGTACCCCCAATGCCTTCTCCACCTCCAACTGTAAAGGGGATCAGGAGCCAGCACAGGCGTTGTGCTCACACTGACGTTACTGCTGTCATACCACCATGCAGGGGCGGGGCAGGAAGGGAAGGAGTCGGGGGAGGAACTGCAGGCGGAAATGGAAACATAGCTCCAAGAGAAATGACTACGCCACCGGACAAACCAATGACAAGACAAACACGACGCCTCTTGCGTCTTCTTCCTCTGGCAACATGAAGCACCATGGGTAAGCCATGGGTGATACATGGGCACATCATTGACTTCCGGGAATAGGCCGGAGGATGTCCGGGAAAGACCCGAGGACACTGGGAAAGACCAGAACCAAGGGCTCTGTGGGCTGGTTCCCCACTGTGCCTTCAATATATGGCTACTAAGAACTAAAGGAAAAGACGGGGCGAGCACTGTTCACCAGCAAGGTCGGACACGTTCTGAAAACAATGGTACTAATCAACAGTTTTTCTGTTAATTAATCAATGAAGAAAGTGTGATGATGCCGCTGGATTGATAGTGCGACCACTGCCGATCTCCACCGAAGATGTCAGGTAATTTTTGAGCGCAGCAACTGCGATTTTAAGCTAAAACGAAAGACTCGAGTCGAACCGTTACAAGTCAGTATGGCCGGCGGCGGACAACGAAAACGTTAAACACAGAAAAACAAACTCCAGTTCGGGATCAAACTCTTCTGGTGCATCGGTGGGAAAGTCAAGTGGCTTAAATAATTCAAATAATACGCCAAAGAAACAAAACGTCGTGACAAGCACGCCAACATCGGTGAAAGAGATGTTTTGTTTACGTTTACGAATCGGTAAACCAAGACATGACTGACAAGGGAGACAACTGACCTCTGTTAACATCCGAGGAGCTCAACGCGGTCTTCTCCCGTGAACACAGTTCGACTCTTCATCAGGGTGCCATTACTAATGAAGACCTTATGAAGAAATTGTGCGCCAACGGCTCTGATCCCGCGCAACTGTCCACAGTTATTGAAGAACTGAGGGCCTCCATTGTGCTGCTGCAGAACGAGAACGACAGGCTGAAGAAGGAGGTGGGGAACGCCGAACAGAGGGAAGACTCCTTGAGGGACCAGCTGAGGGAAACCGTCACCTTGCCGTGACTACCGACCGTAGAACGGAGAACTTACCGGCGTACGTACGTGGGAACAGCCTACGTATCTACGGATGAAGGAAGACCAGAGTGAGACGGCGCAACAGTGCGAGAAGAAGGTCCTTTTTTTTTTTATCTCCAGTCAGCTCAAGGTAAAAGTGAAACCGAGGACCCGGAGGCTGTACATCGTGTGGGTGCCCGTGTCCAACGTGCTGGGGGCGCCACTGGCGGTTCTGGGAACTCGGGTAGGGGCATAATAATACGTTTTGTGTCCCGACGCGTTTCGCGATGCTGTCCTGTATGCCCAGCAAGAATCTGAAGGGGAGTGGAACTGTCATTGTTGAGGATCTGACCCCTCCTACGCATTCACTGTTGTGTAGTGTGAAAAGTGACACTGCCTGTCAGCAGGCGTGGACCAAGAATGGGACTGTTTGGGCAAAGACGACAAACGGAGAGTGGTGCCTGTGAGATCACTCGCTGATTTCAGACAGCATTCCAGAGAAACACAGTCCCGCTCGAACCGGCAGTCCAGTGTGTCGTCTGCTTCGACATCCCCCGTCTGCTTCAGGTAGCAAGCTATTCCTAGGTTTTTTTTTTTTTTTTTTTTTTTTTTTTTTGGTTTGCCTTATTCTTGTTTTATTTCATTTTTTTTGCTTTATTTCTTCCACTTGTAAACAGATTGGTAATGTTGTTAGTTTTCATCGGTTAACAGTTACGGACATTCTTGAAGTTCCACCATTCCTTGTCTGTACGTCAGTGCATAATGTTTTGTAAATTTTACATTTTTCTTCCGCGCATGCCCTGACTCAAGGTCAAGGGTTAGTTTGGTTGAGCGTCCTCGTGTTTTTTTTGTGTTTTTTTTTTGTTTTTTTCCCGATTGTTCTGTTAATTTTTACATTAGATTAATCAAGGGAATAAAGGTATGAAAGCAGCTATGAGTGACGTTCATGTAGATTATGAGATATCAGATATAGAAATTCTAAAAGCTACTAAGAAGTTAAAAAAGAACAAATCTCCTGGAAGAGTCGGGATAAGGAATGAATTCTTAAAAACTGGGATTTCAGAATTGCTACCCACATCCAGAAACATTTTTAATTTAATTGTAAAAACTGGTCAATATCCGGATTTATGGAAAAGGGGCCTTTCGGGTCCTATTTAAAAAGGAGGAGAGAAAACGAATCCTAGCAACTACAGGGGAATAACTCTTAATTGTTCACTTAATTGTTCAACGTATTATGCCAAATACTAAATACTCGAATAAACAATCATTTGGAATCAAATAATCTTTTATCTAATGTACAAGCAGGTTTCAGAAAAAAAAAACACAGAACTGCAGATCATATTTTTGTCTTAAAAATATAGTAGACCACACATTAAAATCGCGTAACGGCAGATTATGTACACGCTTTGTCGATTTTCAGAAAGCATTTGAGAGTATTTCTCACGAAGGGTTATTAATAAAATTACAAAGATTTGGCATGCGGGGTAGATGGTTTGATTTAGTCAAAACATGCACACAAACGCACAAATCTTTTCAGTCGGTAAAAATAGAGCCTGCTATTCAGTATATATACGAAGAGGAATTTTGCAAGGAAACTCCTTGAGTCTGACATATTTGATATGTTTATAAACGATCTAACAAACAAGATTCCAACTGAGTATTCACCGCCACTGGATCATTCGAGCAATACAAGAATATCTACTTTATTGTATGCAGACGATCTTCTACTCCTTGCAACTCGAAACTTGCACAATCGAAACTAGTTTTACCATCAAAATTAGACCATTACATATATATTGTAAAGAGGGGGGGGGGGGGGGGGGGGGGGGGGGGGGGGGGGGGGGGGGGGGGGGGGGGGGTGTTACTAAACATTGAAAAGACGAAAATACTAATATTTTCCAAAACAGAACCCAAAACTCGATAATTTTTTAAATGTGGTACAATTTCATTGAAACAGTAGAGCAATACAAATATCTTGGAATAATCTTTCATAAATCAGGAAAACTTAACATCGCAGCAGAACATCTAAGTAACCAAGGTAATAAAGCAACATATTCCTTAGAAAGAGCATTTAAAAATCAAAATATTAATTTTCAATTTGTTTTAAAGTTGCTTGATAGTCTTATTTCAACAATATTGATGTATGGCGCGGATATATGGCTATCTTTTTGCTTAAAATTAAATGATAATTTCAATTTAGAAAATCTGTTTAATCATTGCTTTTCAAATAATTTACCACATGAACATACTCAACACAAGTTCTCTAAGCAAATGGTAGGTGTACACAAAAAAGCTACGAACTTAGCTGTAATTGGAGAACTCGGAAGTTTTCCCATTAGCTTAACAATAATCCATCAGATAATAAAGTTTTGGTGTCACATTTAGAAATCTGAAGACAACTCGCTTATCAAAATCATATACACTAACATGTTAAACGAGAAAGATCATCAAACGCCTTGGTGTAGATTTATCAAACAAATTCTCAGCCTGCTGGGATTGAAGCATGTTTGGAATATCCGGCATACTTTTAATATTAACAAGTTGTGTTATGTGGTCAAGAATAAACTAAAAGATGAATAAATCTTAAATAAATGTCAGCGAACCGCCCAGAGAAACGTGAACAAACGAGTCACAAGACAAAACACAACGCGTTTCGACCTCTTAGGTCTTCTTCAGATGAAACCAAAACGAATAAAATAACGTTATTTTATTCGTTTTTGTTTCACCTGAAGAAGACCTAAGAGGTCGAAAACGCGTTGTGTTTTTTATTCGTTTTTGTTTCACCTGAAGAAGACCTAAGAGGTCGAAACGCGTTGTGTTTTCTCTTGTGACTCGTTTGTCCACGTTATTTTATTCGTTTTTGTTTCACCTGAAGAAGACCTAAGAGGGTAGAAACGCGTTGTGCTTTGTCTTGTGACTCGTTTGTCCACGTTTCTCTGGGTGGTTCGCTGACATTTATTTAAGATTTGTTTAGATTCCGCCGCCTGCAGTCGCCTCACATTGCAACTTAAAGATGAATATGTATTATTTTGGAAAAAAAAAAAAAAAAAAAAAAGAAATAAGAAAAGAATCAAAACTAAAATTTT
This sequence comes from Conus betulinus, assembly GCA_016801955.1. Lineage (NCBI taxonomy): Eukaryota > Metazoa > Mollusca > Gastropoda > Neogastropoda > Conidae > Conus > Conus betulinus. The sequence goes on from JADBJO010010045.1 coordinate 57,826, forward strand.
ATAAAAATATTACTACAGATTACAGACTGGAACCATATTTAGCTAACTCTTTCATAAGCATTATGTAAAAACAAGCATTATGTAAAAAAGTAAGGATTTCTTGTCACGACCTTAAAATAGAAAAAGGGCAGATATACTAAGGCACCAAGAGAAAGAAGACTGTTTAGAATGTAATGAAGTAGAAGACGAAATTCATCTCTTAGATAAATGTACTAAATGTAACGATATAATGAGACAGTTTTTAGAAACACATCAGAGACAAATACAATATACAAAATGCGCTGCCATCTATATTAATATCAAATGACGTACTTATCAGCGAGATCTCAAAATATGTGTATGCTATTTCAAAGTGTCGATAAGGTAAAATGCATGACAAGGACAACTTGATATAACATAATGATAGTTGGATACAACAACAAGCATGAATATTTGTGTTTCGTTATTTGGTTTCGTTTATCTTTCCTCTATTCATTTGTGTCATCTAAAACCTGTTACGGTTTTCAAAGGCATTAAACTATTGAATCTTGAATCTATATACATACATGCATACGTTCCTGCCTACATGCATACATACTAACGAGGCGGTGAGTTACTACTGGGAGTGACAGACAGAGACACAAAAGAGATAATTCAGTTGTCATACAAATAAAACTTCACTGATCTCCCGCATTCAACCTCTCTTCTTGCTAGGAGACAGTTTCCTTTTGGGGTTATATTATTTTGACCTTTTTCGAAATTTGGATGTACAATAATGTTTTCAAATATTCCTTCAGAAATTTCGTTCGCCAACTTCTTCTTCTTTCACATCAACATTTTATGAAAAGACTGCTCAGCACACACTAATCAATATAACAAGCTCCACATGCTTCAATCATGCGCAACAAGAGCTTCAAATGATTTTATCAGCTAAGGCCAACAAGGCCACAAAATACATCTTTTTCACGCTGGCCACCAGATCGCATTATTTCTACACAATCAACATTGCCCTAAAGGACAATCAACATTGCCCTAAAGGCCACACAAGCAAGTAGTTATAGTCTTCCACTCTCTAATCATTCCAACCTAACTCAGACCTCAGTCAGTCAATGTTTGTTTCATTCATTTCTTCCATATTTAGACTTCCACTGTCTGACACTAAGTAATTCCTTTTGTTTATATTACATAGAGGACTTAGGGGGGAGGCAAAAATCCCTGCAACAGAAAAACAATACAAAAAAAAAATTTGTAATAATCATTTTAAACTTTAAGATGATATTTCTTTCTACGCACTTTTTTTTTTTTTTTTTTGGTGTTTCCAAAATAATCAGGAAACCTATGAACTTATATGCTTACGTTTTCCTTTCCATGTTCAGGCCTACACTGGCAATTTAATGCCCTAATTTACAATGAAACGTTTTGCTACAGAGCAGAGGGTAACTCCAACATAGCACTTCTGAAACACAGCCCTGTAAAGTACTTGCACAACTGAGGCTGCTCCCTCTCTCTCTCTCTCTCTCTCTCTCTCTCTCTCTCTCTCTCTCTCTCTCTCTCTCTCACACACACACACACACACACACACACACACACACACACACACACACACACACACACACACACACACACACACACACACCTCTGCTGGCTCTGACTACTACTATCTTAGCCACCTAGTCCTACGGCAGCCAAGTTAACAATGTTGTCCTATCACAAGCAAAAATCCTGCTCTTCTTGCAGTCAAGAAAAAACAAAAAACAAAAAACAAGCTCGGCCTGCAGTCAAGCAAAAAATCACGCTTTGCTTGCTCTGTATTCCTACCTAGACACCGCTAAAACCTGTCAAGCAAGCTAACTTGTTAACGGAATCACTGACCATCTCAGGGAGTGAGAGTGGAAGCAAAAACACTTTCACATAGTTTTACCTCAGTCTACATTTGGAACTTTTTAACACAAGGGACACTTACTGGTGTTAACCATAGGTTTATTGACCGTCTCTCTGAGCTAGAGTCTAAAGTAGCTTTTTAATGAAGGGAGCCAATTTTTCAAACATGTGCACTTAATATGGTGCACATGACACATATACACATGCATACATACGTACATGTCAAGATAAAAGTGCTGGTTGGTTGGGTGGATGGTTGATTGGTTGCTTGGCTGATTGCTTGGTTGGTCGGTTGATCGGTTGATTGGGTTTGGTCGGTTGGTGGGTAGCTTGTTTACTTTCTTGTTTGTTTCTCCTGTAAGCATTGTCATGATTCCCATTTTTGTTCTAGATTTTTTTCCCCTTATCTCTCCTTTTCCCAGATAATCCTTGTCGTGATTTCAAGACTTTCAGCATTTTTTCTTCCCTTGTGTTTGCTCCTCTTTCTGAGACAAAAATCCACAGGCAAAACAGTGGATTGAGAGCTGAACTGAGTGGTATGATGAACACAACCATGGTGTTATGAATCGTGTCTAATAAAGTAATGCCACGTGATGACACTATCGTCACGAAGCCTAATGAACACCAGCAAATGGCATATGTGGCAGACTGAATTCTGATCAGGTGGGCTGATGACACGAGTGACCTGTTTGTGGGTTTGAGTAAAACTCTATACTTTGGAATATGTAGATGCATCACAGTTTGACAAACCACCAACAGTAAACATATCATAGCATTGATAGCTACAATCCCTTTGAACCACCTGAATCCTTGATAAGAGTTGTAGCGTTGAAATAACGCCAGACGGCACAGCCCAGACTGGCCAGACAGACCCCAGTGTGACAGTCCAGGAAGAAAAGGTATTAGAGCCAAACAAATTCCACCGAGCCAAACTATTCCACAAATTACTGATGGTGAGTAATGACTGATTCTCCACGTAGTGTTGGGGAGACAGAGAAGCATGGTGTGATCCAACGTGATGAAGAGGACAATAAAAACTGACACCTCACAGGACAAATAGAACACAAAACCACTCAGCCTGCAAACCACGTTGTTGGTCCACGTATCTTCAAGCTTGATATACTCTTCTGAAAATGTAGCGTTCGCTATTAACGTAATCCAGATATATGAATTCCCATACAAATGTCAGAAAAATGCAGATGGATAATGATCCTTGAGAATTTATTTCCTAAGACTTCTCTCACACTTGCAATGAATAAAACCCAATAAATGTAACATTAGATTCATAATCGTAGCTGACGCAAAAAAACGAACCAAAAGAAAACCACATGCAGGTTAGATTGTAACAAATTGCCACATGAGAGAGAGTATAGCACGAGGGTGCTGAACAGTGTCTTTCACCTGACTGTTCAGGAAAGAGAATCTCACAACAAAACCTGTAATCCGAAGAGAGAAATGTGTCTTAAATGATTGGACTTTGAAAACAAATCAAAGGGAAAGCCAACTGAGGTCCCTTTTAAGTCTAACTCAGTCAACTGAGGCATATTTTGAAAACCTTCCCATCCAACTGTGTCCATGGGAGTATACGATATATTCAAATATTTTAGATGGTGAAAGTATACATATACTTTACGATTAAGTAAATGCATACATGTGTTCGAGAGATCCATTCGTTCAAGAACATACAGAACAAACTTTCGAAAATGTATTCCCATCCTCTGTAAAGGGTTAGTAGATAAGAACAGTGTGTTTAGATTTGGTAGCTGAATGAAAACAGCCACATCAAGTGTTTTCACATTGTTGTAAGCAAGGTCAAGTAACTGCAGGTTGTTGAGTTTAACACCTGAAATATTATTAACAGAGCAATAACAGAGACTCAGATGCATGAGATAAACGTTTGTTGTGAAATCAGTCATCAGCATTCCTGAACCTTGTGCGTCCAGGTAGCGAAGCTGAGGGTACAGATCAGCTGCAAACGATTTCCTGCACAAAAAAGAATGGCCTCCACACTGGCAGTTTTCAGGACAGATTACGCCACAAGAAAGTTCATCATCATGCTGAGGACACTGAGCAAATCCATCACATAGGTGATCTTCATGCACACAGACTTTGGAATTTCTACACTGATAATAATAAGGGCATGCAACTCTCTCGCAGTTTTGTTCATCTTCGCCATACACGCAGTCATTCAATTCATTGCATCGGGTGTAGACAGGGAGACAGTACAACCACTCAGTTGTACATCGATAATGAGTGTCAGGACAAGATTCATCCCCGTTCATCACCTGTTCAGTGAAGTAACCAGTGCCGTCTAAGTTGATGTATAGTGATTGCACGAACACTTTCCTTTTCACAGGGGAAAATGTAGTTACTTCTGGACAGTCGGATTCATCAGAATCGTCCAAGCAGTCGGAAAATTCATTGCAGCGCTGACCGCGCAATGCACACTGAGAGTTCGAGCACAGATACCCATTACATGACGGATGTTCGCAAAAACAACTCATCGCTGTTATCAGGACAGTCCTGCCTAAAATCACAAACAAAAGTGTGATGTATTGTTGTAGTGACATCGTCACATTTAAACATGGTGTACGAATCTGAACTTATTTTAAAATGATGGGTCGTATCTGAATCAGGGCCATCACTAATGTTTACAACCACGTTATGCTGTGGAAGTAGCATTTTCCCACAATTACTATTAAGGTAACAACAACAAAATGCGTGTGTGTCACTCGCTTATCAGGGCAAAGAAATACGGTTTGTTGAGTGTTAGTGAGGACGAATTTAGGAGCACGCCAACGAGCTAAAATTGTTTGGGGAGGAATGATTCCGGATGCATGATACACAATTTCACAAAGTGTGGAATGAAGGTCCAAATAATGACAATATCGTGAGTTGTGGAAAGAACCATTGATTTCAGTTGCCCAACTTTGTTCATCCTTGAAGAGCGGTATTCATTTTCTAAATGGAAATGATTCATGTTGTAGATCAATGTGTCGTCAGACCATTTACGGAATTTACTATATGCAAATGGAGCTGAGTACCAGCCTGACGTATACCCAAAGTATACATAAAAGTATACGTAGTTGTTTAAAATAGCTAAAAGGTCATCTTGCTCTCCCCTTTCTTGATTGAAGCCAGTTTGCCACCCAGTTCTCTGCACTTATATTCGTAGAAAAGAAAACACTGAGACCCTTTCTGCTCTGAACAATTTCAGACATTTGTTGTGTGAAGCCACCAGACCCTGGCAGGAAGGACTGCTGAAGGGACAGTGCTCTGTTTCATCTCTTCCATCTGCACACTCCTTCTTCAAATTACAGTCCAGATGATCCTGAAAGTGAGAATAATGAGCCACGGAACAATTGAACAAGCCACTGGACAACTTGTGAGGTTGGTAGTTCTCAGAAGGTGCAGAGAAATATA
>JADBJO010010045.1:68108-76829 GCA_016801955.1 Conus betulinus
ATGCTGCTGTCATAACAGCGTATGGCCACAATTCTTTGGGCAAATTTGATTCAATGAGGAGACACCTACCCATCTCAAAAATTGTTCGCCAGTGTCGTTCAGCTGTTCCATTCTGGTGTGGAGAGTAAGGTGCAGACCTGTCATGTTTTATTTGATTCTTTCTGAGAAATTCACCGAAAGCCTTCGAAGTGAACTCTGTGCCATTGTCTGACCTTATGCACTTCACCTTTCCATAAGGGGCACAATCTGCTAGAAATTTTTCAGTAGCAACAACAGTGTCGCTTTTGTTCTTTAGCAGGTAGAGAAAACAAACCCCTGAATAATCGTCTGTGAACGATATTGCATATCTGAAACCTTCCTTCGAAGCTGGAGTAATGGGACCAGCCAGATCAGTATGCACCAGCTGTAATGGAACATCTGAGCGAACACGTGGTTTCTTGTTTACGTCATTTGTCATTTTACCCAACATACATACATTGCAATCATCAGGTTTCTTTTTACCAACACTTTCATGCCATCAACCACTTTTTCGAGTTTCTTCACATCATCATAGTTACAGTGACCAAGAATTTTGTGCCATCCATCCAAATCACATGCATATTTCACACTGTCATTAGTATCATGAACAGGATCTACAGTGTTTGCATCACATGTGTTGAGATAATATAGTTTTCCATGCTTCTCAATGTGGAACTGAGTACCATCCTTGTACATAAGATCAGCAGAGTCAGGTTTGAAATACACACTCGCCCCTTTTTCAGTTGCAGCCTGTACTGAGACAATGTTCTGAGGATAAGAAGGAACGTACAAAGCATTCTTCAAAGATGCTTTCACATGTCTACCACTAGTGTCCATGATAGTAACATCTACATCCCCCCTTTTCACAGCAACATTACTTTTCTCCCCATTGGCCAGTTCAATGAAGTGTTTTTCAGGCTTAAAACTGTCATCAAACTTGCTGAACTTGGATTCATCATTTATTATATGCGCTGTTGCCCCACAGTCAACCAGCAGCATATCCCCTCTTGTACATCTATTGTCCCCCCCACATCTGCCTTAAAGGCAAAAAAATGCTCGTGAGTACCACACAAATCTGAATGAGTAACAGCTTCGCTTACCTTGTCAGTTGTGTTTTTGCTCTTGTTTCTGCATGTTTTATCTGTGTGATTGTTTTTTGCGACAGAAACTACACCATAATTTCTTCTTGTACTTCATGCAGTTTCTAGCAAGATGGCCAGTGACCCCACACTTGTAGCAAGTGAACTCCTTTCCATTTCCAGCTTGAGGGTTTGAGTTGACACGAGGAGGATTTGAAGAAGAAGCAGATTTCATTACGGAGTCATCAATAGTTGTAGACCTGGAACGCTCTGTATCTTGAAACTTCTTAAAGATACTTTGAAATCACTGAATGTCTGTTTCTTCTCGGTCTGAGTAACAACTGCAACAAAGCCTGATAACTATCAGGAAGACCTTTCAGCACCATTGCAATTAACAAACTGTCAGCAACAATTTCGCCAGCATTTCTAAGAGCTGCAGCGGCCGTCTCTGCTCGTATAACATAATCAGTCACTGTTTCGTCGTGACGTTTCACTAACGAGGTGAGTTCAGTGTACAACGAAATCACTCTTGGTATGCCTGAACCAGCATAATGGGAACGAAGAATACTCAAGGCCCTTCTTCCATCGTTAGCTGCATCTCGCATAATCAAAGACAGACTTTTGTCATCTAGAAATTGAATGAGTTCTGCGAAAGCTTCTTCGTTCTTGTCTTCGTCAACTTCGTCATCATCCGGAGTCAGAATAACGTCTTTCAGTTTTTGTAGCTTCATGTACCCCAGGAACTTAATCTCCCATTGTTCGTATTTGCGCTCATCTCCATCGAAAATAAGTCGAGCATACTTTCCGTGTGCTCCCGCACTACTGAGCCCATAACCTGTTGAGTGGTTCATGATGGAGAAAAAAGGAGAGAAAAACACGCACAACTGAACAGCAGAGCAGAACACGCCCATTCGTCTTGGGACCGTTGGCGCAGAATCAAAGGTGGCGCCACGATACTTATTCCGGTTTTCAGATCACATGACCAAGGGACATAACTTTAGACACACGCACACATAAATACTACTCAGCGTTAATATTGTTGTCAGATCACTATGCCAACACCTATTCAGTAAATAACAATACATGCAATAAACGCACACACACACACACACACACACACACACACACACACACACACACACACACACACACACACACACACGCACGCACGCACGCACGCACGCACGCACGCACGCACACGCACGCACACGCACGCACACACACACACACACACACACACACACACACACACACACACACACACACACACACACACACACACACTCACACACACACACACACACACACACACACATGTACACACAGAAAAGAAGGTGGTATGAGTAGAGGAAGGAGTGGAAGTGGACAAGTAGTCAAATGCACACACCCACGCATGAGAGAGAGAGAGAGAGAGAGAGAGAGAGAGAGAGAGAGAGAGAGAGAGACGCAGACTTTTTTTTTCTTTGTAATTCGTAAAAGCCATAGCCCTTAGAACGAGGTAAATACGCATCAAACCGCACAAGTCAAGTCATTTAACTAGCTTAACACACCATTCACGGTCTTAACATATCATTTCGCATTCTAAATGCCTTACACAGATGCACACAGAACTCTGAAATTGTGTTTTCATTCACGATGCCATTTACGTAACCATGTTGAAGAAACAAGGCTTTTTTAGTACCTAGATGGGAATAATTGCTTTCCGACAGCTTGTAGTGCAGAACAAGTGAGAACAACATGAATTTCATTTTCATCATATTCATAACAGAGTGGACATGTAAAATTACGATTATTCAAAGGCCTGTAACGGTTGGCATGAACACAAATATCCAATATACCAAACCTGAATTTTGTGACAATATATCCGATATGTCTGTTAATCTGCATTGATAAGTACCTTGGTATAGAATGTTAAGCCGCATAATTTCCAAAATATAAAAGCCACGATTTTGAAATTGGGAACAGATTTAATTCATTATCTTGTTCCAACGTACATTGAATTTCATTGGGATCGAATGAACGGTTGTTGATTTACAGACAATTAAACAGAGGATGGGTCGAAATCAAAGTTCGCAAAATCTGTTCAGTTTCAAAATCATTTCAATAGTGGGTGTGGCCACCGCCATTGGCGAGACATTCCACGCAGCGACTCCTCATCGAGTTGACCAGTGTTCTGATGACCCTCTGAGGGATTCTCTGCCATTCCAGTTGCAGCATTTTGGAAGAGATCCTGGCGGTCTCTGGGAGGTGGATGGTTCTCCTTCACACGTCTCCCCAACTCATCCCACATATGCTCGATGGGATTGAGGTCGGGACTATACGCCGGGAAGATCATCCTGTTGATGCCGGCCTGCACAATGAAGTTTTCGGCCACCCGGGCCCTATGTGGCCGAGCATTGTCGTCTTGGAAGACTGCCATGGGTCCTATCCGTTGCATGGTCGGAACAACGAAAGGCGCCAGGATTTCATCCCGATAGCGGATGCCTGTGAGGTTTCCATCAATATGGTAGAGTGGTGTCTTGTGGTGGAGGCTGAAGGCACCCCATACCATAACAGATCCTCCCCCAAAGGCCCTGGTCTGGCGAACAGCTGCATCAATGTAACGTTCACCAACACGCCTCCAAACTCTAGTTCGGCCGTCATTGTGTTCAAGACTAAACCGCGACTCATCTGAAAAGAGGACCTGGGACCACTGTTGTTGGTTCCATCTCACATGACGATGGCAGAAAGCTCGGCGAGCCAGCCTATGGGCTGCTAGCAGTCGTGGTCGAACAGCTGGGCGACGTGATCTCTGAGGCCGAAGTGGTGAAGACGGTTTCGTATGGCTTGACGGCTGAGGATGGTGTTATTTGCCATACGAAGCTGCTGCTGCCTTTGGATGCTGGTGGAAGTGGTATCCCGCTGCAAATAGGGCCTGCCTCTCGATGAAACGATCTTCTCTGGGTAGTCTGCCTAGGCCGACCTGACCGTGGCCTCTCTTTCAACGCTGTTTGGTCGCCCTAAAACGCTGATTCAGTCTAACAATAACTGAATGATGCACACCAAGTCGTCGCGCCACTTCAGCCTTTGCAATGCCATCTTGTATCCACGCAATCGCCCTGGTTTTGTCAAAGGTGCTAAGTTTTTTTCGTGGTGGCATGGTGAGAAAAGGGCTGACAGTAACCAACCCCGCGCTTAAACAGCCAAAAGAAGGGGCATAAAACTCACTTGAGAGACTGCTCTTGCACGGGAAAAAAGAATTTTTCATTTTACACATCTTGTGTCGCCAGCAAGCTTGATGCAAAACAGGCACAGTTTAACGCAACTTTGCACTTTTTATCCCGCGCGGTAACGAGGTCACCAAGACCCCCGTGCGCAGCATACACATGAATCTTTTCAATTTGCACTGAGTCAACTTCGAGGCCCCCAAAATCAGCTCCGCACTGTACCGTTGGTTGAATCTGAGAATCGAATAACAATAAAACAATGCCAGAGACTCATTATCGAGCATACACAGATTCTTTAGGATACAGAGTAAACATTGTTTTAATCTGCTTATAAGATCATTGCAAGCAAATCGGAAACTTAAACGGGTTGAGAAATGTATACCCAAGCACTTATAAACATTCACCACTGGCATAGTAATTCCATTAAACATCTATTTCTCCCACTCCAACACCACCTTTCCTAAATACTACAATTTTACTTCTTACCATGTTTACCTTCACCTGGAGAGATTCAGTAGCTCTTTCTAAACTATTTAACTGATCTTGCAGACCAACGTTTGTTTCTGATATCAATACAACGTCATCAGCTAACAGGAGAATAATATCTCCAAAACATCATTTCAAAATTGAGCTCTGCGCCTGCTGTTATATATCACTTCTAAAGTTAATTCATTAATAAATAGAAACAAAATAGAATGGGATTGCAGACAAACCCATGTCTGACTCCGAATGTACAGCTTATGTAGTCTGTTAGAGATGATCGGCATCTTACTCTCGCCTTCACAGAGTTATGCATCACAAAATAAATTTATATTATTTACCTCAGATTCCATGCTTCACCAAAATTAGTCATATTATACTTCTGTTGACAAAGTCAAACGCTTTTTCAAAATCATTAAAAGCTACTTAATTTTCGGCCTAGACAGAACTGTTTTTGAACAAAGACCATTAAAGTAAACATGTGATCTATGGTTGAATAATTTTGTTTAAATCCAGCTTGATATTCGCCTGTAATATTGTTTTCTTCGACCCATTCCTGATGTCTTCAATTAATGATAGGAGTAAGTAATGTACTACCAATGTTATTAGTCAAAAAGGCGTTCGATAGTGTTTGGCATATGAATTATTATTTAAATTAAAGACAATTGGTTTGAGTGGCAAACTTTATAGCGTGAAATAAACTATTACAGAAAACTATATCAAGCTGATCTTGACAGTCTTGGTAGATACATGTTTTAATAACGGTTTAATATTTTCTAGTGAAAAAACATATATGGTTTTATTTATTAATGGTGCAGATCCTACTGAGCTGCCTTTATTCAAACTGGATGGCGTTGCTCTTGAATATAAATCTTAGTCAAATTTTTGGGAGTGTATTTGACGTCTAAACTAACGTGGAATTATCATACACAATATCTTTTAAATAAAGCTAGGAAACCCTTAATTTCCTAAAAATTATTAGCCAGCAAAGTTGGTGTCAGGATGCAAAAATCTTAAAGCATTTAGTGACATCTCTGATTAGATCTAAACTATCTTATGCACAAGAGGCATTCTTCAGTGCTCCTAAATATTTGTTACAAAAATTGCAAAGTATAGATAGCAAGGCCTATAAACTGTGTCTTGGTGTTCCTTTCCATGCATCTACTATGCGAACTTATAGAGAACTTGATGTTTTATCCTTGGACGAATACAGAAAATTGGCTGTTTCGAAATATGTACTTAAATGCTCTTCAAATGAAGACGTGAATAGCATTGAAATTGCTGTGAAGCCTGAGTCTCATTATCCTAAAAGAGCTCAATCGATTGTGTGTCTCTTTCCACCATTGGTTCCTATACAGCAGATCTTTTGGAAGAATCCGCCATCAGTCTTGATTGATCTCTGTTGAAAACGACATCTAATTCTCTTCCTGATTGGGAAAGGAACCGAGCAAATTTTGATCTTGATTATACAGATGTTAGTAAAAACGATCAACCACATATATTTTGTCATATACAGTAAAAATGCATACTATAATAAATATTCAGATCATCTTAAAGTATACACTGATGGCTCCTTGTTACATACTAATCAGGCAGGTTCTGCTTTTGTAATACCTTCACTAAAAGTGGAAAAGACTTATTATATTGGAAAGCACAGATCAATTTATGTTGCGGAAATGGTAGCCATTATTATGGCTTTATCTTATTTAATTGATTTACCACACTCAATTGTTTAAAGTGGTCTTTATGGTCGATTCGATGTCTGTTCTACAGTCTATAAAGTTCTCTAACTCACTCAATAATAATCCCATTTTAAAGGAAATATGTCATCTTATTCATGTATTAATGTGCAAAGGAACGGAAGTCACATTCTGTTGGATTCCCTCACATTGTGGTATTTTCGGCAATGAACTTGTTGACAGAAAAGCAAAAAAGAGTGCTAGGAATGAAAACTCAGTGACGCCTTTATATTTGCATCTTACTTTACAAGAGGGATATAACATGTTTAAAACAAACAATTTATAGTCGATTCAGGAAACAAAACAATCAACAAGGTCTAGCTATTAATGCAAATAACACTCAGCTGTTATGTTTTGAAAGCTTTATTAATAACCCTAATATTAAAATAAGTAATTTGCATCAATACAGAAATTTTATTTCTATATACTATAGAATAAAACTTGATGCTTTTAAAAACAAGTACAGTAATAACGCAAAATGTATTTGTGGCGAGAAAAGATTAACTAGCATTCATCATGTCTTGTTTGGTTGTTTGCCCCTTCAAGCATACTTACCGTCATTATCAGCATGTCTCTTTCGGATATTTTCCTTGACTTAGAGTTCGCTTTTAAAGTTATCTTTTCTTTAATTTGTAGTCCAGTTAGAGACAGTTACTCTAATGTGAAAATGCTGAATTATTATCTCTCTCCTCTCTCCTCTCTCTCTCTCTCTCTCTCTCTCTCTCTCTCTCTCTCTCTCTCTCTCTCTTCGTCTAATATCACATTAGTGAAAAGACGTTAAAGAAAAGTACTACTACTACATTATTAGCCAAATGCTCTATAGTTGTTTTGGGTTGTTAGCGTCACCTTTTTGTATATAATGGGAGAACAATCGACTCAGCCCAACTTTCAGGAAACTCACCTTTATCAAGCAGACTATTCATACATTTTGCTAAAAAAGTTCATCACCAAATCAGATTTACGAGCAATTTTCATTATTTCTCTAATGATTCCATCTGGGCCTGCAGCTTTACGATTCCGCAATTTACCTAAGGCCCAAATGATTTCTTCTTTCGATATAGGGCGATTTATATTATTATAATTATCATCATCATTATCACTTCCGTCTACCTGCCCTACACCACTATCAGTACTATCATTTCCTTGAAGCAGTTCCTTAAAGCAATAGTCCAGACTAATATCATTTTGAGGCGTTTTTTCTGGATTTTCCGCATTGTTTCCCAAAAACTCTTTCTGGCTACTAACATAGGCAACTAATCTCTCTACCATTGTTCTGTTAAATACCTTTTGTTTTTTCTTTCAAAAGATGTTTATAGTCATGTCTGGCATTACTGTATTGATCAATATGATCACGTACAGATAAAGTTCGACGATATTTAGTTAACAATTTTACATGCATTTCTTTTAGTTAAAAAGCCATTCTTTATCACACCAATCATCGCCAGTTTCTTTCGCAGCATGTATCTTAATCTTCTTCTTCGTGCAGTCAGCGGCGACTTTTAAAAGACTGTTAAAAACATGTTTAGTTTCATTTATATCAACTTCAATGAGACTAACTTGCATGTGCATCCTTTGTTGAAATACTGGTGAATGCATTGCATTACACACCAAGTCAACATAAGCTTCATTCCAAGCATGCTTTTCAAGCCAACTAATAGCATCACGTTCTTTTACATTTTCCAGGCTTTCCCTGTGAAAGCTAGTACGCAGAAACAAAGGCGTTTTATCAGAATCAATCCGTTCACCCCACACTTAACTTACAATCATTAAAGTATGTTGCAAACATATCACGTGACATTAAAGAAATAATCATTTACACTATTACCACGTTCAGAAATTTATGTGTAGCGACCTTTGAGGTCGTCTGTTACCGCACAAAATGTCATCACTGCAAAAAAAAATGTCACAATGACTTTTTGTGCGGTTATTCACTGCACAAATTGTCACAATTTGCACAAAATGTCACAATTGTGACAATTTGTGCGCCTGTGTGCCTTTATTGAAATCACTTCTGCACAAATTGTCACAACTCTCTCTTAGTCTCTGTGTGGTGTGTGTGGTGTGGGTGGGTGGATGGGTGGATATACTCTATGATGTCAATCATTTTTTTTTTTACATTTTTTCAATTTGGCTCGCAATATATAAATTTCAATTGTATATATATAACATACTTTTAGTCTGTATACATGTTTACCAGGA
>JADBJO010010046.1:0-20000 GCA_016801955.1 Conus betulinus
ACCCTCACCTGAACCCCGCCTGCTCTTCCCCAATTTTCCTCTCCTTTTCAGCCCATTGTGTCAATCTTCTATTCAAAAAATGATTATATACTTTACTAATTATACTTGTGAGAGCTACACCTCTATAATTGTCTGGGTTATTTGGGTCTGCTTTTTATGGATGGGTACAATAATGGACGTTGACCACGACAGGGGAAACAATCCATGATTAAACAAATAGTTGAATAAAGAAACACAGAAATCAATCACATAGTCATTGGCATATTTCATCATTTTCCTTATTATTCTATCTGGTCCCGGGCTTTTACCAGTTTTCAAATTTCTAATACTTGCTCTTACTTCATCTGTAGTTATAGGGTCATCAAACAAAAGCTCATCATTTTGTTCATCTTCTATTTCATCTACCGCTGGATCACTTTGACCATTACAAAGAGAGTGAATACACTATGGAAATGGTCAAACCATTGCTGTGATGTTATTTCATTGTAAATGGTGGATTTCCTGTTAACTGATCGTATTGTACTTCAAAAACAATTGGGATCATTTATTGATTGTTTAAGCTTTAATATTCTGTTTTCATCAAATTTTCTTTTCTTTTCTTTTCTTAAATCAGTATATTCTTTTCTTTCTTTTTTGTATATAAATTACTCTTTCTTCTTTTGTCTCTTTTGATTTAGCCCCTTCTAAATATTGTAGTAATTTTCTTACTTCCCTCTTTTTTTTTCTCACATTCATCGTCAAACCAATCTTCATTTTTTTTTTTCTTCCCTCCTACTTTCCTTACCATACATGCCGCAGCTCCATATAAAGCATTAACAAAACCATCCACACACTTATTTACATCAACTATCATGCTGTTCATAGCTGTAACTAAACATGTTTAAAATCATCAGAGTTCGATTCATTCTTAAACGTTTGTACATTTTCCTCTGTCCACACCACTCGCTCCTCACTCACCCTGTCAACTAACGGTACATCTGCTTTAACAGGAAAATAATTCCATATAAACTGAACTGGCAAATGCCAAGAAAAAAGAGAGTATCCCCCACCTTTAAAGCACAATATAAACATAGTTCACTAGATACTAGAGAATAATCAATTACACTACAACCCTGAGGAGCAACAAAGGCAAATTCACCATCAGCATCAGTGTCACACGAAACCATTCAGAATACACAAATCAAACAAAAAGCAAAGGTCCAACAAGGAACGACCAAACTTGTTTACAATTTTATCTTTTGAACATCTTTTCATAGAAACAATTTCATCATTATCGTTGTCATCATCATTTTGCACATTAAACACATAATTATACATTTCTTCCTCCTTTGTCTGCTCACAACCCGTTCTCTGGCGTTCATATCACCACACATAATATAATAAACATTACTATCAGAAATGACTGCAGCAGACTATCTTCAAGCATAAGTATACCATCTGTGAGATTAGTTTGTTGTCTATATAGGGGCCCTCCTTCAGGGACAACATAGCACCCCCACAAACACAACATTTTTATCTAAGCCAAACACACATTTATCAATTTGAATCACGACAACATTCTCACAATCAATTTCAATTTTTTGTATAAAGTTTGCTAAGTCTTTTTTGACAAGAACAACAACTCCTCCAGAAACGCGTCCATGAACAGACAGTTTCTTAGCTCAAGCGCTAAATGCAACATAATTTTTTAAAGTGAAAACTGAAATCAAATGCATGATCGATGAACGTTTCTGTTAAAAAAAATATCATATCATATTTGTTAACAAAATCAAGGAAGAAATGTCACCGAGTTTATTTTTTCAAATTTTCAACATTGTAATTTAGGAAATTAAGTCTTGACGTTTGATGATCGGCCTTATGTTATTTATTATTGCTGGTACTCTCGAGCGTGACGTACGTCCCCCACTTTGTGAGCTAGCTTTGTTCAAGTTACTTAGAGAGAGAGAGAGAGAGAGAGAGAGAGAGAGAGAGAGAGAGAGAGAGAGAGAGAGGAGGATGGGGGAGTGAGAGTGAATTAACATTTGGCAGATGATTTCCATAGGCTCTTGCTCTTTGTCACTGTGTGTGTTGCTTAAGTATGCGAGGTTCGAAAGAGAACACGAGGTTCATCTCCACAAACACAGATGGGGCGATTGCCTCTCAACTTACCTAAAACTTGACTGTTGGATTGGTCAAGAAGACTAACAATTTCAAGTTACAACTCTCGAGTTATAGTATGCCTGAACACGATTTGTTCTATGTTTTAATCTCTCAGAACTCTTGTGACCGCCCCCCCCCCCCCCCCCCCCCCTCGCCTCCTCCCATTTTCTTTTCAGTCATCTGCTTATCTTTTCACTCCCCAAACCTTGTGTCCTGCAACTATTCTGGAACACAAAGTCGACACCGATTAAACCCAAGAGCAATGTACTGTAGACGGTGGGACAGGTTAAAATAGATTCTGACCTTTGATTTCAAATACCGAGTGACCAAAATCACGTTAGTAATGGCCAGATAAAAGGTTCAAGCAAACAAACAAACAAATTCACGCTCGCGCGTACAGTCACACGCATTTACACACACACACACACACACACACACACACACACACACACACACACACACACACACACACACGCACACACACACACACACACACACACACACACACACACACACACACACACACACACACACACACACACAAATCCAAGATGGCGACTAGGCAGCAGCAGTAAATATGTCTTGGGGGAAAAAGTGACCAACCACACGACAGGGCTACAGAGCCAATACATTTCACGTGAATGCATTCAATGAATATGACAAGTAGCCGTGGTGCAAAAATATTCAGTTATAGTTTTATGCAGTTGGTGTTGGACGACAAACTAGAATTTTCATCTCGTGGAACCTGGCATCGAAGTCAGTGACTGGTTACCCCAAAGCGGTGCAAAGTTTCTTAATACTTGCAATAACCTCTTCTTCACCAATCTGATCACTAAATAAAGGATCGACATTGTCATCATCATCGTCATTGATGTTATCATTATCAGTTTAATCAGCAGGCGACCTCTCACCTTCATTGAAAACGCTGGAAAAGTGACCATGCCATTGTTGTATAGAAATTTCATGGTACACTACTTTCTTCCTGCTTACATTTCGTATCAAGGACCAACAAGTTTTAGAGTCGTTTATTGATTCCTTAAGTTTTTTCATTCTCAGTTCATTAAACTTGTTCGCTTTCCAAGTTCTGTGTATTCTTTTCTCTTTTGCACATAAATTTCTTTTTTCCGTTCTTTATTTTGTTTGTTTTTACACCTTTGAATTTGTTTTAAGCATCGTTTTACTTTTACTTTTCTTTTTTTTCACATTCGTTATCGAACCAATCATTACTTTTCTTGTCACGTTTCCCAACAGTGCGGACCATGCATGCAGCCGCCCCATATAAAGCTTGAACAAACTTTCAAGAGCACAGTTTACATCAGTATTTAACAAATTATCCGCATCATCATTTAGACACTCCGTAAAGTCAGCAGTGTGCAGTCCATCCAGGTACGACTGTGCATGTTCAGCAGACAGCAGACCATATGCTTTTTCTCTTCACCCCCAGGTCTAGAAACAGTTTCATTAGCTTCACTAAAGCTCTCCCCATTTCAAACTGGTAAATGCCAGGAATGTAAGTTATCAGCAACATGTAAACAACAATTTTTCATCAAATCACTAGATATCAGAAAATAATCAATAACACTACTACCTAGAGAGGAAGTAAAAGTACATTCCCCTTCTTCATCACCTTCACAACATCCATTCAAAATTACAAGATCAAAGAAGAAGCAAAAATCCAACCAAGAATTTCCAAAATTATTAATCACTGCATCTTTAGAATGGCGAGTGCTACCCAGTCTATCTATAAAATCCAAGTCAACAGGTAAGTAATTCACCATATCTTCCAACTCACACTGTCTGTCAGCCGTCCTTGCATTCATATCACCACACACTAAAAAGTAAACATCTTTTTTATCAGTGCACTGAAGCAACTTTTTTTTTTTTTCAAGAAGTAGAACCCCATCTTTGATATCCAAGTTGTGATATGATGGGGGGGGGGGGGGGGGGGGGGGGGGGGGGGGGGGGGGATATAAAAAGCAACTAAAATCAAATTCTAGTCCTGTGCTTTGTTTGTCAATGTCCTTGGGCGGCAACTAAACCCCTCTCTTTCTGATTAAAAAAAAAATCAAATCTTTATCCAAATAAACAGACTCCTGTCTATTCTTAATTAAATTATATTATCAGCTGTCAACTTTATCTCTTTTATTATCTTTCTCAAAAGTCTTTTTTCACCAATAACAGCACTCTCCCAGAGCGTCTTCCAAAATGAGATAATTTCCGGCTGGGGCATGAAATTTTGTAAAATCAGTGAATATATCAGTGAAAACAAAAGTAGAATTAGTGAAAGTCTCTGTAAGACAAATAAAAGCAAATGATGAAACGTAATTAACGAAAGAAACGTCTTTCAGTTTTGAACACAGGTTTTCCACATTGTAATTCAAAAATGTAAACTGCCATGGGTGACCATGCCTATCCTATTGTTTTCTGGTTTGCAAACTTCTCTCTCTGCTACCACCCTTCTTTGCCCCGTTCACCCCCCCCCCCCCACACACACACACACACACACACACACACACACACACACACACACAACACACACACACACACACACACACACACACACACCAGTCTGTCTCTTGTTTTGACTCAGAAAACACGCAGTTCAGTGTGTCTGGCCGAGGGTTGAGCTGTTCACTGGATTCGGGGGAGTCAAGGGAAGCCCTCTTGTCAGCGACTGTCCTGTGACCTTCACCCACAGAGGAGAGGCGCCGATTGGAGGGGAACAGCCACGCCCTCGCTACCTTGCCCACCCCGCCTGACACGCTCGTCAGACAGAGGAGTGTCAGTCCCACTGCCATCAGACTGCACCCCTGATACGACGCGCCGGTCACCATGAGGGGACACAGAGGTCCCACTCACACCCCCGTCAAGCTGCCGCAGTTCATCATGCACTATGACGTGTTGCACGTGTAGCGTTTCTGGGAAATCTGCACCCTCCATCGCGTCGCCTCGGTGAACGTCTGAAGTAGGCCCCACCGTCTCCGCCACGTCATTGGTCTGCTCGATCTCCCGTCCGCCCCCGTGAACCGCGTCTGCCAGCTGCCTAGGAATAACTTCTTGTTTATTTGCTGACGTCACTCTGTTCCACACCAGTCCGTGTCTGACCACATCCAAGTACGATCGACTGTCACTTTGTTTTGGTGCTACCACCATGTTTCCCTTTGAAAAAAAAAAAAAAAAAAAAAAAATGCTGTTTTTCCATCTTGTATACACCCAGTGTAGTAGCCAAAGTGGCATTCATAGACAGTTTATCACTGTTTCATCATGAAGTGAGGGGGGGGGGGGGGGGGGGTTGGAGAGAGCGGCGTCGTGCCTTTGTGTCACGGGGTAGAGGGGGGGGGGGGGGGGGTGCGAGGGACTATTGTTAAAATGCAGTGTAAATTTTACTGTGTCGTAGGTATAACCGGTGTGGGCTTGAAGGAGGGTGGAGAGGGGAAGGGAGATGGGCTGATAAGAATGACGTGAATCACGGCATGACGTAATTATCTCCTGTAACAGATAGGGTGAGACAGGCAGCTCACACCGTTCTCAATGTAAGGGGGGAGAGAACGGGGGGGGGGGGGGGGGGGGGGGGGGGGGCTTGAGAGGGGGAGAGTGGACATAGATTTGAAATCTATTTCTTTAGTTTGGGGTTTGAGTGGGACCGATCAGATGGTTTTGTCATGCGTTTTCGTCACAGCCATCTCTTGTGAAAATTAGCAGGTATGTTCATTATGGTTACGGATGATGCCCGATGTTTTAGTTTACCCGTTATGGCTGTTATTAATGGCTGTAACGGCCTGTAACGGTTTTCCTTCTTTATGGAATATCTCAGAAAGTGCTTGCCCGATATTTCTGAAAATATGTAGGTATGTTCATTATGGATAACGATAATGTCTGATGTTTAGTTTACCATTATAGCCATTACTAACACCTGTAATGGCCTGTAACGGTTTTTTTTTTTCTTCATTTTTATGGAATATCTCCGAAAGTACTTGGCCGATCATTGTAAAAATTAGCTTGTGTGTTCATTCTGGGCTACGAATAATGCCCATTGTTGTACTTACCATTATAGCCAATACCAATGGCTGTGATGGCCTTTAGCAGTTTTTCCTCTTCATGGAATATCTGAGAAAGTACGTGGCCGATCTTTGTGAAAATCAGCAGGAATCTTCATTATGGGTCATGGATGATGCCCGATGATTTAGTTTACCGTTATATCCGTTACAAACGGCTGTAACGGCCTGTAAAGGTTTTTCTTTTTAATGGAATATATGAAAAAGTACTGCCAATCTTTCTGAAAATTAGCAGGTATGTTCACTATGGATTTTCGGATGATGCCTCATGTTTTAGTTCACAGTTATAGTCGTTACTAAGGGCTATAACGGCCCCATAACGGTTTTTCATCTTTATGGAATATCTTCGACAGTGCTTTGCCGATCTTTATGAATATTTGTAGGTATGTTCATTATGGGTCTCGTGTAATGCCCCATGTTTCAGTTTACCGTTATAGTCGTTACTAAGGGCTATAACGGCCTGTATTGGCTTTTCTTCTTTATGGAATATCTCCAAAAGTACTTGACCGATCCATGTGAAAATTAGCATGTATGTTCATTATGGGTCATGGATGATGCCTGATGTTTTAGTTTACCGCGTTATAGTCGTTACTGACGGCTGTAACGGGCGTATAATGGTTTTCCTTCTTTATGGAATATATCAGAAAGTCCTTGACCGACCTTTCTGAAAATTTGTCTGTATGTTCACAATGGGCCATGAATAATGCCTGATGATTTAGTTTACCCCGTTATAGCTGTTACTAACTGCTGTAACGGCCCTTAACAGTTATTATTCCTTATGGAATATCTCCAGAAGTACTTGGGCGATCTTTGTGAAAATTAGCAGGCATGTTCATTATGGGTCACGGATGATGTCGATGCTTTAGTTTATCCCGGTACAGACATTGCTAACAGCTGTAATGGCCTGTACGGTTTTTTTCTTCTTTATGGAATATCTCAGAAAGTACCTGGCCGATCTTTCTGAAAATTTTGTAGGTATTATTCATGAATAATTATGGGACATGAATAATGCCCGATGTTTTAGTTTACCGTTATATCCGTTACGAACGGATGTGACAGCCTGTACGTTTTTTTTCTTCATTATGGAATATCTTCAAAAGTACTTGGCCGATCTTTGTGAAAATTAGCTGGCGTCTTCATTATGGGTCATGGATGATGCCCAATGTTTTAGTGTACACCGTTGTAGCTGTTACTAACAGCTGTGACAGCCTGTAACGGTTTTTCTTCGTTATGGAATATCTCAGAAAGTACTTGGCTGATCTTTGTGAAATTTAGCAGGTATCTTCATTATGGGTCATGGATGATGCCCGATGTTTACTTTACACCCGTTGTAGCTGTTACTAACGGCTGTAATGGCCTGTAACGGTTTTTCTTCTTTATGGAATATCTCAGAAAGTACTTGTCCGATCTTTCTGAAAATTTGTAGATATGTTCATCATGGGTCATGAACAATGCCCGATGTTTTAATTTACAGTTTAGCCATTACTTACTCACGGCTGTAACAGCTTATAAAGTTTTCGTTCTTCATGGAATACCTGAAAAAGTACTTGGCTAATCTTTGTGAAAATTAGCAGATATCTTCATCATGGATCACGGATGATGCCAGATGTTTTAGTTTACCGTTATAGCCGTTACTAATGGCTATAACGATCCATGACGGTTTTCTTTTTTATGGAATATCTCAGAAATCACGTGGCCGATTTTTTTTTTTTTTTTTTTTTTTTTTTTTTTTTTATGTGTAGGTATGTTCATTATGGGTCACAGATGATGTCCGGTGTTTAAGTTTTACGGTATATAGCTTTTACTAATGGCCCATAATGGTTTTCTTCTTGATTAAAAATCTCAGAAAATGCTTGGCTGACCTTTCTTAAAATTTGCAAGTATGGTGCTTTTGTTTCTTTTTTTTTTTTTTTTTTTTTCTTTTTTTTTTTATTAGCAGGTATGTTCACTATGGATGACGCATGATGCCTGATGTTTTAGTTTACCCCGTTATAAATCGTTACTAATGGCTGTAATGGCCTGTAACGGTTTTTCTTTTTTTATGGCATATCTCAGAAAGTACTTGGCGATCTTTCTGAAAATTTGTAGCTATGTTCATTATGGGTCACGGATGATGACTGATGTTGTAGTTTACCCACTATAGCCATTACTAATGGCTGTAACGGCCTGTAACTTTTTTTTTTTTTTTTAAACAGTATTTCAGAAAGTGCAAGGCCGATCTTTTGAAAATGTGTAGGTGTGCTTGGTATGGGTTACGAATAATGCCCCGATTTTTTTAGTTTACTTTTGTGACCGTTACTAACAGCTGTGACGGCCTGTAACGATTTTTTTCTCCATCGAATATCTGAGAAAGTACTTGACCGATCGTTGTGAAAATTAGCAGGCATGTTCATTATGGGTCACGGATCATGACAGATGTTTTAGTTTACCGTTAAAGCCGTTACAAACCGCTGTAACGGCCTGTAACGGTTTTTTTCTTTTTCATGAATATCTCAAAAAGTACTTGGTCAATCGTTCTGAAAATTAGAAGGTATGTTCACTGTGGGTTACGGATGATGCGCGATGTTTTAGTTTACTGTTATATCCGTTACTAACGGCTATAACGCCCCTAACGGTTTTTCTTCTTCATGGAATATCTCGGGAAGTACGTGGTCGATATTTCTGAAAATTTGTAGGTATGTTCATTATGGTTCACGGATGATGCCCGATGTTTAAGTTTAGTTTAAGTTAAGTGCTCGGCCGATCTTTCTTAAAATTGTAAGTATGTCTACAATAGGTCACAGATGATGGCTGATGTTTACCAGAATAGCTATTACTAACGGTTACAGCAGCCCAAGACGGTTTTTCCTTCTTTATGGAATATATCACGCGTATTCAGGATAAACTGGGAGTACGTTTATATGCTTTGCATCTTGCTGTACTCCCAGTTCTTATAGAACAGGGAGTACTTTAGAATGGGAATGAAGAAATGCTGTCTGTGTGTCTGTCTGTCCGTCCGTCCCCCGGATATATGTATTAATGCGGGGAAACAAATACTAAAAAGGAAAAAAAAAAATGTTACTCCGACAAACTGGTAAGTCTTTAAAAAAAAAAAAAAAAAAACAAAAAAAAAAAAAAAAAAAAAAAAAAAAAACATTGGGAGAACACGTTTCTCCTTGCTATGAAATCTTGAGGTAGAGAGAGTGAATCCAGGTTGTGTCTGACAAGACGGCTTCAAGACAACAGGTATTTGTGTGTGTGTGTGTGTGTGTGTGTGTGTGTGTGTGTGTGTGTGTGTGTGTGTGTGTGTGTGTGTGTGTGTGTGTGTGTGTGTGTGTGTGTGTGTGTGTGTGTGTGTGCAAGCGCGCATGGGCGCGCGCGTGTGTGTGTGTGTGTGTGTGTGTGTGTGTGTGTGTGTGTGTGTGTGTGCGTGTGTGTGCGTGCGTGCGTGCGTGCGCGCGCGCGCGTGCGTGCGTGCGTGCGTGCGTGAGTGCGTGTGCGTGTGTGTGTGTGTGTGTGTGTGTGTGTGTGTGTGTGTGTGTGTGTGTGTGTGTGTGTGTGTGTGTTGGAGAAAAACTTCACGTTAAACTTAGAGAAGCAGAAATCTATTCCATACTGTGCAAATTATCTTTTCACTCTCATTGGTATTAAGCAATTTTCAAGTATTGAATTCAATTCTCCAGATTTGGGAAACGTCTTTGCAAGTGAAACTTAAATAAGAACTAAATTCACCTCCTGCGCCAGGTGTCTGTTAATGAGAATATCACATGACATAGCCACTGGACAAATCAAATGTGTGTGTAGAATTGGTGAAAGGAACGTGTGGTAGCTATTTCAGAAGAAATATAACTTTTGTTTCGTTTTCACGAGTTTGTGATTTTAGAGATATATGATTTATGCGAGGGAAGAGATGGTCATGGCTTTCGTTTTAGAAGAAGAAAAAAAGAGAAAAAAAAAACCTTACATCTTAAAAAAATAATCTATCTATCTATCTAGCTAGCTAGCTATCTACATAATATATGTTTGTATCGTGCAAATCATAGATCACTTAGGGTGCTCTCAAAGGAAAAGCAATTAGACAAGTGTGTCTGGATTGCATGAAACGGTTTTAATATTTATGTGTATATTTGTCAACGTTTCTCATTCTAATTGTCATTCTGGAATGTTGTCTTCTTTCCTTGAATTTGTGGTTGTTCAAACGTTATGTGGAAGGTTTTAATCGCCTCCTTATGTACGTTTAAGGTATCATAATCGTTTTGAAAAACAAGTACTAACTGGTGTACCTACGCCGTTCTCTATTCTTCCTTTTCTAGCATTAAAAAAAAAAAAAAAAAAAAAAAAAAAAACAAAAAAAAAAAAACTCATTTATACTTACGCTCCCATTAGTTTCAGATAGTCCTCATGATTATTATTTACGTGATTACGAACAAAAATGATCAATAAAACGTATGCGGCCAATAAGTGAGACCAGAGAAAGTAGGAAGTGAGGAGGTTCACTTTGCCACCAGTTGATGCAGCACACAGCGCATGGGCCTCTGTGGAAATGACGCCGCCACCACCATTACACAAAGTCCCCATCCCCAGTGCTGCCTCCGTCCTGATCCCATGCCCCTTTCACTGCAGAGTACGAGTCATCCTGCCGAAGAAAAATAGCTGGACAGAATGTGGTGCTTCGCGCTTAGATCTCCCCCTCCTCCCCCACACCACCACCCCACCTCCCCACCGCCATCTTCTGTGCCAACTCAGTGGCATTGCACCCACGGCGCTTATTCCGACCCTCTGTCGACAGCCACAGCCCGGCCCGGCCCGCCGCACTCCCAGCACCGGCAATCCACAGGGAGCAGTCAATGTCAAGCCATCAAGAGGCCAACCCACCAAAGGAGACACTGCACTACTGCCGAGTCACTTTAGTGATGTTCAGTGGTGTCTGTTCTGATCCAATATATGAGGGACACCACCTGCTAAGCCCCCTACTGACGATTATAATTGCTTAGTTGCAGAGCCAGCGTGAGTGAGCTCTTCTTCCAGAGGGTGTCACCAGGTCTATCCAACGACAGCCCCCATGGACTTGTCGATAATGGCGACACCTACGGAATCACACCAAGGCCAAAGACGTCGAGAGGACATCGAAACTGATTTCAGCATGAGAGTAGGGCATGAAGGGCCACGGATTTTGATACTTTTTTTTCTTAAATGCTAATCGATGAGAATGAGAACGATGATGAAAATGATGCTACCTATTTCCACTCCGGACTGAGACTGTAGGACAGGGTGGTACTCTACGCTCACGTTCATAATGTATCCCAGCGTCAACTAAGCCCGAGAAATACAGGAACCTGCAGTGCTGGTCAGAACATTTGAGCAACACTGTGAGAGAGACGCATTCACCGAGTGGATAAAACTCGACTGTGTGGTCCCTATCTTTCCCGTTGAGCCCGCAACAATCTCAACTCTGGATAGGAGCCGGTAGGGGCAGAAATACTCCACGAACCCACGACATCCCTGCCAAGAGTCCTCGACGCCCAACCGCTTTGCAATGGAGGATGGTGCTATGAAAATTCTAGTCGGTGTCTGGTCGAAAGAATATCAATTTCTTAAAACTCGAAATGCTCTGATTATAGACCATCGGGTCTTCCTGAGAGAGAGAGAGAGAGAGAGAGAGAGAGAGAGAGAGAGAGAGAGAGAGAGAGAGAGAGAGAGAGAGAGAGAGGAGAGGAGGAAGAAAGAGAGAGAGAGAGAGAGACAGGGAGGATGTCACACACTGCGTTCGCACGCTCTCGGTCACGAACTCAGCATGCTAACTCCATGCACACGCATCTACTCTATTCACTCAGAGGAACACTAACAGACCAAAGCCTTGCTTTTAAACGTTCTTTTTTTTGTTATAATGATTATCAAAATCAAAATGAATACATACATAAATCAGATCAATATTTCATGACATTCCAATCACGTCTTTCCCAATTAATATATCACGGCCAAATTATTTATTCTTTTCCACTTTCATTCTTTTACACTATGACTCCAGTCAATACTAAATGTTACTGGGTAAGACAGTCTTCTTCCAGACAGTTCAGAGGAGGCTGCTGCTGCTCTAGGCTCAGACGCTGAGGTGTTCTGAAAGAAACCCCAGGTCCTGTAATTAATACTTAGAAGAATTCTTTTCTCTTACCCTCTCTTTTTTTTCCCTTCGCGCTTCCACACACAAAATTCCATGTATACAAGAATGGATACTCACAAATCATCTTGTTTCTCCAAGCCGCATCTACCTACATCTGGGGTTAAAATGTGAAATTTTCTCAAGAAAATTAATATTGCTTTTATAAGTCCTTTTTCCCCAATTCTTTTCACTGCACGCGATTGTCCATAAATCCATAAAGAAATTACGAATTATTCACAAATTAATATTATCATTACAAATATGTCAGTTACATTTACCTGACGTTTATTCCATTTTCTCGTTCCTTTAAAGAAATCGTGCATTCCAACTGATACTCACCTCTAGGGAACAAGCACTAAGTTAATGCCCTAGCAGACGTCTGCCTGCAATTACACCTCCAACCACTCACAGGTCACAGGACATCCGCTGACCTCTCACGGGCCAAAGGACCCCAAAGTCAAAACCCCCCAGGGATGTTCTGCCTAACAGGCAATACTATGAGTGGACGCAAAAAGGGAGTCAAAGTCTCTTAACCCCGCGAGGGTTAAACAAGAAGAATTCGGCATCTGCTCTTGTCCAAGCCATCCCCAGGTCTGATTCAAAAGTAAGCTTCACTCATATTCAACTCTCAGCGTCGTAGTCAATCCAAATCGAGTGCAACTCACGTGGTAACACACCATAATTTGGTTTTTTGTCACACAGCTTTACAAACAGCGTGGTCCTACACCACAAGTGCAAATATTCACCAAAACATTTATACATATCTTTATTAACATCATCACATCAAAAGCATGTTCCATCCCGTTCATGACACACATCGAATCACTAGTCATGACAGAGAGAGAGAGAGAGAGAGAGAGAGAGAGAGAGAGAGAGAGAGAGAGAGAGAGAGAGAGAGAGAGAGAGAGAGAGAGAGACTACTGTGATGATAAATTTTGCGTGTGTACATGTATGCATATGTGTGTGTGTGTGTGTGTGTGTGTGTGTGTGTGTGTGTGTGTGTGTGTGTGTGTGTGTGTGTGTGTGTGTGTGTGTTTCAGAGTAGTTGAACGACACATCCAAGGTTCACTCTATCAGTCGGACTACGAAGGCACTAGCATGGCTGTGCAATCAGCGACCTGGGGTGGAAGGTAAATGAACATCATATCAACAAATAGTATGTTGATCATTGGGTCACAAAAAATAACGCAAAAAGTAAAGAAAGGATAGCAGATACAAGCAGTAATCCATGGAAAGAAAGCATGCATCAAACAATTGAAGCAATATACTCTGGTCAATGGTAAGGACAAAAAAAAGAAAAAAAAAAGTTTTGTTTGTTTGTTTGTTTAGAATGGAACAACATAAACACATATCAAGGAGGATGAAACTTGAGATGACAAGAGAAAGAGGGATAACTAAAAATCGGACTTAATAGGACACAGGTTGGGGGGGGGGGGGGTGTTGAGGGAAAGTGAAGGGGGGCTTTGGGGAATTCGTACACGCGCGCGTGTGTGCAGGCCTGCTTGTTCCTATGAGGATACATGAGTGCACACATGTTTACAAGAATATGAATGTGGACAGAGAACACAGAGTGGAGAAGGGACAGGAGAAAAATTGTTGGGGTGGGGGGGGGGGGAGTGAGGGGGGGGGGGGTTGTTGCGTGTTGAAGATCGAAAGGTTACACGGGGAGTAGATTAATGCATGTGTAAATTGAGGGGGTTGGAGGAGGGGAGTAAGCAGAGGGATGATGAATGTGGGGGAAGAGAGCTGAGGCAAAGAAGGGATAAGGGAGCTGCAGGGATGAAAGAAGTGGAACCACACAGAAGTGTGTCACCTCCAGTGTTTCTCGACCAGCCGATGAAGAACGGGAAGGCGGGTAAGCAATGCTTTGGTGGAAATCATTCTTTTGGTTTGAAGTCCCGCTTGTGTGGTGGAGCAAGATCTTTCAATCAGCCAGGATTTCATAACGTTTCGGCAAAGTCATGCTGGCATCCTTTGCCAAACTACAGCCACTTTGGCATCAGAAAACAAGTACTTGGAACTGTTCAGATATGTCAAGTAATATCCTTCTGTTGAAATCTCATGGATTTTGAGAAGTGCTTCCTTGGTCTATCCGAAAAAAGAGACTTACTTGTTTATAAATTTACAGGGTCTACTTAATTTGTTTGTATGTTGTGTGTGTGTGTGTGTGTGTGTGTGTGTGTGTGTGTGTGTGTGTGTGTGTGTGTGTGTGTGTGTCTGTGCGTGCGTGTGTGTGTGCGTGCGAGCACGCGCGCGCGTGTGTGTGTGTGTGTGAGAGAGAGAGAGAGAGAGAGAGAG
This sequence comes from Conus betulinus, assembly GCA_016801955.1. Lineage (NCBI taxonomy): Eukaryota > Metazoa > Mollusca > Gastropoda > Neogastropoda > Conidae > Conus > Conus betulinus. Next base: position 14,632 of record JADBJO010010046.1, read on the forward strand.
AGAGAGAGAGAGAGAGAGAGAGAGAGAGAGTGAACACTGAACATTTTTAATGTCATTAGCTATACAGCCTTGATAACATGAGGGATGCAAAGCAAAAAGTAAAGAACGTAAACAGTAAATCCACAAAAAAAACATGAAGTAAAACAATGCTACTATCCCAACATCCGTGAAAGCATTCACACACGAAAAGCAATAATGAATGCAAAACTCTACCATCCGTCTACAACTATATTAAATGAATGCGTTCATCAGTAGCTTAAATTTTCGTAAAAAAAAGTTTATCTTCCACTTTGTATTTTTTTTTCCAGCTAAATTGATTTTCATTTTTTTTTAAATTCATTCTTGCCTTCTTAACTAATGTTGGTCAGATGGGATTCTTTTGTTCCTTGTGTTGTTTTCTACCATAATGAAATTTGCCAGGATATTATGACCTCATCATTTCCAGATACAAGAATCGCTTCTAATGATGTCTTTCCGAAACAGGTAAAGAAAACAAATTATATTTACTTTGTACTGGATCATACAGAGGGCAATGAAATATAAAGTGTCGTCCATCTTCAGCTCCTTTACAACACATCATTCATTATCATTATGCCCATCAATCCAGGTGTGGAGCATAGGCCATCGACGACTCTTCGCCATCGCACTCTGTTCTGGCTGTTCTGGTCATTCAAGTCTAGTTGGTCCCCTTGTTTCACCTCTGCTTCAGTGTCTCGCCTTCAGCTGTTGCGAGGCTGGCCTCTCTTCCTCTTTCCCTACGGGTTCCAGGTCAGGGCTTGGTGTGTGGTTCTGGATGCTGGCTTCCTGACGGTGTGTCCGATCCAGCCTCACTTCCTTCGCAGTTTCTGCTTGGCCACTTGTTTCTGTTCCGCACGCGCAAACAGATTTTCATTTCGGATCTTGACCTGCCATTAGATTTTGGAGATGAGAGCGCCTCAGACAGGTGTTGAAGAATGACTGAATGTTTTGTTGCATCGTCTGTGTTGTCCGCCATGTCTCGCATCTGTAGAGCAGAATTGATTACACATTGGACTTGAAGATGCAGAGTTTGGTTTTTATGCTGATTATTCCAGATGTCCAGATGTTTTTGAGCATGACGAAAGCTGTGTTCTTGCCTTGCCGATTCTGGCTGTGAAGTCTCGGTCCGTGCCTCCCTGTTGGTCAACCACGCTTCCCAGGTAGACGAAAGACTCCACCTCCCTGATGGGCTCTCCACCGACTGTGACTGATGTGTTGGCAGTGGCCTTGATTTTCATCAGCTCGGTCTTCTTTCCGGTTAATCTTGAGTCCTGTCCCGACTGATGTGTGTCTCCAAGCGAGGGGGTGTGTTCTGCATCGGGCTGTGGCTGAGTGACAGGTGCGCCAGGTCGTCGTCAGTGAAGTCGAGGTCATCGAGCTGCGCCCAGAGTGTCCACTGTATACTATTGTTCCTGCCTGTTGTAGTAGTGGTCTTCATAATCCAGTCAATGACCAGGAGAAAGAGAAAAAAGGCGACAGCAGGCACCCCAGCCGAACTCCAGTCTTCACCTCGAAACTTTCGGACAGCTGGCCGGCGTGGGGCAATCCTGCAGTTCATGTCCCGGTAGGTGCAACAGATGAGGGAGATGATCTTCTCAGGGACTCTGTAATGCCTCAGCAGCTTCCACAGCGTCTCTCTGTCCACACTGTCGAAGGCCTTCTCATAATCTATGAAGTTGATGTAGAGGGGGGAGTTCCACTCCAGCGACTGCTCCACAATGATATGCAGGCTGACAATCTGGTCAGCACATGATTTGTTCCGCCGGAATCCTGTCTGCTGGTCTCAGAGCTTGGGGTCAACAGCCTCTTTTATTCTGTCCAGTAGAACCCTGTTGAGAATCTTGCCTGGCGTTGACAGGAGCATAATCCTTCGGTAGTTGCTGTAGTCCCTGAGGTCTCCTTTCTTCAGCAGCTTGATGATGATTCCTTCTTTCCACTGGGCCAGTACCTCCTTCTTCTCCCAAATCTTGCTGAAGAGGCGGTATAGCATGTTGACAGCTGTCTCTATGTCAGCTTTGATGGCTTCTGCTGATATCTCATCTGGCCCTGCAGCCTTCCCATTTTTCAGAGTCATTATGGCCTTCTTGATCTCTGTCTTTGAGGGTTTGTCGCAGCCGATGGGGCAGAATCATCTCTCTCCTGGTTAAATCAGCAGCATGAAAAAAAAAAAAAAAAAACAGGAGGGGGGGGGGGGGGGGGGGGGGGGTCTGTGACAATTGCAATAAATTGTTGTTTAATTTCTCTACAAGTTCATCTCGGGTCACTTCTCTTTTATTTTGTGTGTGTAATCGTAGGATGGTTCGAAGGTTTGTGCCCATGGCGATGCACGTGCGCCGTGGCCTCTTTACCCCCGTCATCGGCGGTGCACGCTCCGAACTCCTACAGGACGCTCTTCTCTTCAGTCTGTCCGGACATGTCCGCCAGTTGGGGGAGTGTCGAGCGTCACGGGATTGGCAGCAAAGGTAGTGGTGAGTATCGGGTGCTACCAATATTCATAGTGGTGTGGATGACTTTTGAACTTTGCTTTACGCTATCAAATGTATTCCTACCCCAGTTCCACTCCTTTCCAAACACACACACACACACACACACACACACACACACACACACACACACACGCACGCACGCACGCACGCACGCACGCACGCACACACACACACACACACACACACACACACACACACTCTCACTCTCTCTCTCTCTCTCTCTCTCTCTCTCTCTCTCTCTCTCTCTCTCTCTCTCTCTCTCTCTCTCTCTGTTCATTACACGAATGTTAAACCGTATCTATCTTACCTTTTGCGACGTGAGTATATCAACAAGACAAAGGACATACGACTAAGGTTACATACAGCATTAGATAATTCTTTTTGGTGTGAGAAAAGATGACACGAGTAAATATGTGATATTCATTTTTTTTATGTTTCTGTGTTTGTACAGACGTCTCATCCACAGACTTACAGTCCAAAGGCGCGTCTCACCTGCCTTTCTGGAAGGCTGGGAGCGGACACTATGGTGACACGCTGGGTCAAAAGAACAGGCCTTTTGTGTCAGCTAGCGTGGATCTGGTGTTGTCTTACATAGGTCAGTACTTTGTCATGTTTGTGTATCTTTGTATTTGCTTTTTGTTTTGTTTACCATCGATCTATGATCTGTTTGTAGGCTTTTATCCCAATTGAAAAGACATAAGACCACAAACATTGGGCACGGTGCCTGACATTTATACAAATACGTGTCTGGTAAGCCGTAGGACATCGTTTTGGACATTCTTATTTGAAAAGCCAGTATTGATTTCGTGGAGAAGATGAGTTTTGTGTTCGACAACACTATATGCTGACCATCTGCTGTCTTCACTTTTAATATTTCTGTGTCGACTTCACTTTATTTGTAGGTCACCACTTATTTGTAGATAGTGAGTATTAATCGAAGTCTTGTAAATATGTTGCTGTCTGAAACATCGTTTGTTTATGATACACGAAGCTAGTCGGCAGTTTCTGGAAATTTGTGGTGCAATGTAGTCTATGAGAGGTTATTTTTTGGGTTTTAGAAGACTACACATTTTCATTCTCATTTTTTATGGCATATTCTCTTCTCAAAATACTACTGGTTGACTGACCGTTCCACATACGATTCAATTGTGTGCTATGCAGAGGAAACATACATGAAATTTGTTACTAGATTTTAGTCATACTTCAAATTGGGATACGATCTACTGTCAGGTTTCATTGTGGGTAGCCGGGAGTTCCGCTTCTGGCATTATGTTAGTAGGCTGACAGAAAAACTTCCTTTTTTTCCGTTAGTGTTGCGATTGCACTGCTTACTGTAGTCTCTCTCTCTCTCTCTCTCTATCTGTTCTCTGTCTGTCTGTCTGTCTGTCTGTCTGTCTCTCTCTCTCTCTCTGTGTGTCTGTCTGGGTGTGTGTGTGTGTGTGTGTGTGTGTGTGGTGTGTGTGTGTGTGTGTGTCTGTGTCTGTCTGCGTAGTGTCTGCTGCGGGTCTGTCTGCGCGCGTGCTCTCGCGCTCTCTGTGCGTGTGTGTGCGTGTGTGTGTGTGTGTGGTGTGTGTGTGTGTGTGTGTGTGTGCGCGTAAGTTTGTGTGTATTTTTGTATGGGTGTGTGTATATGTGTGTGTGTGTGTGTGTGTGTGTGTGTGTGTGTGTGTGTGTGTGTGCAGTGTGTGTGTGTGTGTGTGTGTGTGTGTGTGTGTGTGTGTGTGTGTGTGTGTGCGCGCGCGCGCGCGCGCGTGCACGCGAGAGTGTGCGTTCTTGACAGTTTTTGTACTCCAGTTCTTATAGAACAAAGAGTACGTTACAATGAGAACGAAGACATGCTGTCTGTGTGTCTGTCTGTGTGTCTGTCTGTCCTTGGTCAAAATGATTTCCGCTCGCTCCAGACAAAACTTCTGGGCCCAATCTTTCTGAACATTTGTAGGTATGTTTATTATGGGTCAGGGATAATGCCCGATGTTTTATTTTACCAGAATAGCCGTTACTAAAGGCTATAACGGCCCAAACAGTTTTTCTTCTTTATGGAATATCTCATGCGTATTCAAGATAAACTGGGAGTACGTTTATATACTTTGCTTTTTGTTCTTTCATGATGATGATCATCATTTGGTGATATGGTTGATTATTATCATTATTTATTATTATTTTTTATTATTATGGATATTATCACTATTACTATTACGATTCTGATTCTGTTGATGCTGTTGTTGTTATTGTCCTTGTTGTTGTTATGTATTATTTATTATTATCGTTTATTATTATATTATTATTATTATTATTATTATTACAATAATTGTTTATTACAATCATTATCATCATCATCATCATCATCATCATCATTATTTGTTATTATCATCATCGTTATTGCTGTTGTGTTGATGTTGTAATGCGTATCACTCGTTAGGCTTTTCTGTTGTTGTGGGGGGGGGGGGGGGGGGTAACAAAGATACGTTTTGATTGTATTTATTGCTTGTTTGTTAGCCTATCACCTCTTTTCTGGTGCTACCACTCCAACAAACCGCAGCTAAACTGGCATCGTTTCTTCAGCAATTTCTCTGGCAATGATTGTTTTGTTCTCAACAGACACCATTCCTGTGGATAAATATGGGATCTTCACTTTTGGTGACTACGGCACCAATGATGGTTATTCCTCAATGCCCCTTATGTACAGTGTCATTGGTGAGTAATCTGTTCTGTAGCAGGAGAAAGTTTTAAACATAAAAGTCATAAAACTCACAATACCCTTTTCGTCGTCGTCGTCGTCGTCGTCGTCGTCGTCGTTGTCATGATCATCATCATCATCCCATCATCATCATCATCATCATCATCATCATCATCATCATCATCATC
>JADBJO010010046.1:40000-50000 GCA_016801955.1 Conus betulinus
ATAGCCTTGATGTTGGAACTTGTGTCAGTGTAAACCAATACTAAATAGATTTTGAAAACGTTTGAATAAATAAAGGATATCTTCCAGAATCACCATAAGCATTGTGTTTGATGAATGCAGTGGAATGTTCATGAATCTCTTAATAGCCATAATATGTACCTTCTCCATTTCCAAATTTTTCTTCTAATCCCCAAACTTCTGCAGCATAAGTCAGCATAGGCGCTATTTGTGAGTCAAAAAACTTCGAGAACAAAGAAGGGTCAATGCTATTAAGTCTTTCATGCATCTTAGAATTTCAACAACCCCCTTCTCTTACCCTTTCTGCCGATTTCACGTCACCCTGCATTTATACTTAAACGAGTTGTAAATAACATCCCGAAATATTTGTAACTATTGGTTACTTTTACTTCTACATCTCCATACCACCACTTTACATGCTGGGATAAAATAACCACCCATACGAAAGACAATAATGTTTGTTTTCTCTAGATTAACACTTAATTGAAGTCTATCTGCTTCATTTTTTTAAAACATTTATTTGATTTTACAACCCAACAACAGTACTAGAGAACAAGATTACATCATCTGAAAATAAAAGCATAAACAGTTCAACAGCACCTGCAATCAACTGTATACCATGTTTGCCTTTATGTGACATTTCTTAAGCTATCTCATTTGTTTTTTTAAAAAATGCAAACATTTGCGGACTCGATAGACAACCTTGCTTCACTCATCTAGGACAATTGAATAAGTCACTGCACAATCCTTTCTCACGAACACATGCTAAAACTGAATTATATACACCACGAAGAGCATAGTACAATTTTTCCTTTAACCCTGTTTTTCTTAGAACTTGCCACAACACATTTCTATTAACAGAATCGAAAGCCTTTTGAAAATCAACAAAAGCAACATATAGTTTAGTATTTTTCTTTAGGCACTTTTGGACTAAAGCATATAATGTGAAAATATGATCAAGTGTACTATACCCTGACCTGAACCCCGCCTGCTCTTCCCCAATGTTCCTCTCCTTTTCAGCCCATTGTGTCAATCTTCTATTCAAAACATGAGTATATACTTTACTAATTATACTTGTGAGAGCTACACCTCTATAATTGTCTGGGTTATTTGGGTCTGTTTTTTATGGACGGGTACAATAATGGACGTTGACCACGACAGGGGAAACAATCCCTGATTAAACAAATGGTTGAATAAAGAAACACATAAATCAATCATATAGTCATTGGCATGTTTTATCATTTCACTTATTATTCTATCTGGTCCCGGGCTTTTACCAGGTTTCAAATTTCTAATACTTGCTCTTACTTCATCTGTAGTTATAGGGTCATCAATCAAAAGCTCATCATTTTGTTCATCTTCTATTTCATCTACCGCTGGATCACTTTGACCATTACAAAGAGAGTTGAATACACTATGGAAATGGTCAAACCATTGCTGTGATGTTATTTCATTGTAAATGGTGGATTTTCTGTTAACTGATGGTATTGTACTCCAAAACAATTTGGGATCATTTATTGATTGTTTAAGCTGCAATATTCTGTTTTCATCAATTTTTCTTTTCTTTCCTTTTCTTAAATCAGTATATTCTTTTCTTTCTTTTGTATATAAATTACTCTTTTCTTCTTTTGTCTCTTTTAAGTTAGCCCTTCTAAATATTTGTAGTAATCTCTTTACTTCCGCTTCTTTTTCTCACATTCATCGTCAAACCAAACTTCATTTGTTTTTTTTTTTTTTCCTCCTACTTTCCTTACCATACATGCCGCAGCTCCATATAAAGCATTAACAAAACCATCCACACACTTATTTACAACTATCATTTTGTTCATAGCTGTAACTAAACATTGTTTAAAATCATCAGAGTTCAATTTATTCTTAAACGTTTGTACATTTTCCTCTGTCCACACCACTCGCTCCTCACTCACCCTTCAACTAACGGTACATCTGCTTTAACAGGACAATAATTCCATGTAAACTGAACTGGCAAATGCCAAGAAAAGAGAGTATCCCCCACCTTTAAAGCACAATATAAACATAAATCACTAGATACTAGAAAATAATCAATTACACTACAACCCTGATGAGCAACAAAGGCAAATTCACCATCAGCATCAGTGTCACTCGAACTATTCAGAATACACAAATCAAACAAAAAGCAAAGGTCCAACAAGGAAGGACCAAACCTGTTTACAATTTTATCTTTTGAACATCTTTTCATAGAAACAATTTCATCATTATCGTTGTCATCATCATTTTGCACATTAAACACATAATTATACATTTCTTCCTCCTTTGTCTGCTCACAACCCGTTCTGGCGTTCATATCACCACACATAACATAATAAAACATTACTATCAGAAAGAGACTGCAGCAGACTATCTTCAAGCATAAGTATACCATCTGTGAGATTAGTTTGTCTATATAGGGCCCTCGTTCAGGGACAACATAGCACACCACAAACACAACATCTTTATTTAAGCCAAACACACATTTATCAATTTGAATCACGACAACATTCTCAAAATCAATTTCAATTTTTTGTATAAAGTTTGCTAAGTCTTTTTTGACAAGAACAACAACTCCTCCAGAAACGCGTCCATGAACAGATCAAGCGCTAAATGCAACATAATTTTTGAAGTGAAAACTGAAATCAAATGCATGATCGATGAACGTTTCTGTTAAACAAATTATATCATATTTGTTAACAAAATCAAGGAAAGAAATGTCACCGAGTTTATTTTTCAAATTTTCAACATTGTAATTTAGGAAATTAAGTCTTGACGTTTGATGATCGGCCTTCTGTTATTTATTATTGCTGGTACTCGAGCGTGACGTATGTCCCCCTCTTTGTGAGCTAGCTTTGTTTCAAGTTACTGAGAGAGAGAGAGAGAGAGAGAGAGAGAGAGAGAGAGAGAGAGAGAGAGAGAGAGAGAGAGAGAGAGAGAGGGTGGATGGGGGAGTGGAGTGAATTAACATTTGGCAGATGATTTCCATAGGCCCTTGCTCTTTGTCACTGTGTGTGTTGCTTAAGTGTGCGAGGTTCGAAAGAGAACACGAGGTTCATCTCCACAACTTACCTAAAACTTGACTGTTGGATTGGTCAAGAAGACTAACAATTTCAAGTTACAACTCTCGAGTTATAGTATGCCTGAACACGATTTGTTCTATGTTTTAATCTCTCAGAACTCTTGTGACCGCCCCCCCCCCCCCCCCCCTCCGCCTCCTCCCATTTTCTTTTCAGTCATCTGCTTATCTTTTCACTCCCCAAACCTTGTGTCCCGCAACTATTCTGGAACACAAAGTCGACACCGATTAAACCCCAAGCGCAATGTACTGCAGAGGTGGGACAGGTTAAAATAGATTCTGACCTTTGATTTCAAATACCGAGTGACCAAAATCACGTTAGTAATGGCCAGATAAAAGGTTAATCATTCAAGCAAATAAACAAACAACAAACAAACACGCGCACGCGCGTACAGTCATACGCACACACACACACACACACACACACACACACACACACACACACACACACACACACACAAATCCAAGATGGCGACTGGGCAGCAGCAGTAAATATGTCTTGGGAAAAAGTGACCAACCACACGACAGGGCTACAGAGCCAATACATTTCACGTGAATTGCATTCAATGAATATGACAAGTAGCCGTGGTGCAAAAATATTCAGTTATAGTTTTATGCAGTTGGTGTTGGACGACAAACTAGAATTTTCATCTCGTGGAACCTAGCATCGAAGTCAGTGACTTTTTACCCCAAAGCGGTGCAAAGTTTCTTAATACTTGCAATACCCTCTTCTTCACCAATCTGATCAATAAATAAAGGATCGACATTGTCATCATCATCGTCATTGATGTTATCATTATCAGTTTAATCAGCAGGCGACCTCTCACCTTCATTGAAAACGCTGGAAAAGTGACCATGCCATTGTTGTAAAGAAATTTCATGGTACACTACTTTCTTCCTGCTTTCATTTCGTATCAAGGACCAACAAGTTTTTGAGTCGTTCCTTGATTTCTTAAGTTTTTTCATTCTCAGTTCATTAAACTTGTTCGCTTTCCAAGTTCTGTGTATTCTTTTCTCTTCTGCACATAAATTTTTCTTTTTTCCGTTCTTTATTTTGTTTTTTTTTTACACCTTTGAAATTGTTTTAAGCATCGTTTTACTTTTCTTTTCTTTTTTTCACATTCGTTATCGAACCAATCATTACTTTTCTTGTCACGTTTCCAACAGTGCGGACCATGCATGCAGCCGTCCCATATAAAGCTTGAACAAACTTTTCAAGAGCACAGTTTACATCAGTATTTAACATCATCATTTAGACACTCTGTAAAGTCAGCAGTGTGCAGTCCATCCAGGCACTACTGTGCATGTTCAGCAGACGATATGCTTTTTCTCTTCACCCCTGGGTCTAGAAACAGTTTCATTAGCTTCACTAAGCTCTCCCCATTTCAACTCAACTGGTAAATGCCAGGAATGTAAATTATCGGCAACATGTAAACAACAATTTTTCATCAAATCACTAGATATTAGAAATAATCAATAACACTACTACCTTGAGAGGAAGTAAAAGTACATTCCCCTTCTTCATCACCTTCACAACATCCATTCAAAAAATTACAAGATCAAGAAGACGCAAAAATCCAACCAAGAATTTCCAAAATTATTAATCACTGCGTCTTTAGAATGGCGAGTGCTACCCAGCCTATCTATAAAATCCAAGTCAACAGGTAAGTAATTAACCATAACTTCCAACTCGCACTGTCTGTCAGCCGTCCTTACATTCATATCTCCACACACTAAAAAGTAAACATCTTTTTTATCTGTGCACTGAAGCAAACTTTTTTTTTTTTCAGGAAGTAGAACCCCATCTTTGATATCCAAGTTGTGATATGATGGACTACCCTCAGGGAGGATATAAAAAGCACCTAAAATCAAATTCTAGTCTTGTGCTTTGTTTGTCAATGTCCTTGGTGGTAACTAAACCCCTCTTTTTCTGATTGATTAAAAAAAATCAAATCTTTATCCAAATTAAACAGACTCCTGTCTATTCTTAATCAAACCATATTATCAGATGTCAGCTTTATCTCTCTTTTATCTTATTCTCAAAAGTCTTTTTCATCAATAACAGCACTCCCCCAGAGCATCTTCCAAAATGAGATAATTTCCTCGCTGGGGCATGAAATTGTATAAAAATCAGTGAATATATCAGTGAAAACAAAAGTAGAATCAGTGAAAGTCTCTGTAAGACAAATAAAAGCGAACGATGAAACGTAATTAACGAAAAGAAAAGTCTTTCAGTTTTGAACACAGGCTTTCCACATTGTAATTGAAAAATGTAAACTGCCGTGGGTGACCATGCCTTTCCTATTGTTTTCTGGTTCGCAAACTTCTCTCTCTGCTACCCCCTTCTTTGCCCCGTTCACCCCCCCCCCCCCCCCCCCCCCCACACACACACACACACACACACACACACACACACACAGAGCAGTCTGTCTCTTGTTTTGATTCAGAAAACATTCAGTTTAGTGTGTCTAGCCGAGGTTGAGCTGTTTCACTGGATTCAGGGAAGCCCATGTAGCCGAGTCAAGGGAAACCCTCTTGTCAGCAACTGTCCTGTGACCTTCACCCGCAGAGGAGCGGCGCTGATTGGAGGGAACAGCCACGCCCTCGCTACCTTGCCCACCCCGCCTGACACGCTCGTCAGACAGAGGAGTGTCAGTCCCACTGCCATCAGACTGCACATCTGATAACACCGTGAGGGGACACAGAGGTCCCATTCACCAAGCTGCCGCAGTTCATCATGCACTATGACGTGTTGCACGTGTAGCGTTCTGGGAAATCTGCACCCACCATCGCGTCACCTCGGTGAACGTCTGAAGTAGGCCCACCCGTCTCCGCCACGTCATTGGTCCGCTTGCTCCCCCGTCCGCCCCCATGAACCCGTCTGCCAGCTGCCTAGGAATAAACTTCTTGTTTATTTGCTGACGTCACTCTGTTCCACACCAGTCCGTGTCTGACCACATCGGAGTACGATCGACTGTCACTTTGTTTTGGTACTACCACTATTTTTCCCTTTTGAAAAAAAAATGCTCTTTTTCCTTCTTGTATACACCCAGTGTAGTAGCCAAAGCAGTATTCTAGACAGTTTCTCACTGTTTCATCATGAAGTGTGGGGGGGGGGGGGGGGGGTTGGGAGAGAGCGGCGTCTTGCCTTTGTGTCATGGGGTAGGGGGGGGGGGGGGGGCGGGGGATGCGAGGGACTATTGTTAAAATGCAGTGTAAATTTTACTGCATCGTAGGTATAACCGGTGTGGGCTTGAAGGAGGATGGAGAGGGGAAGGGAGATGGGCTGATAAGAATGACGTGAACCACGGCATGACGTAATTATCTCTGTAACAGATAGGGTGAGACAGGCAGCTCACACTGTTAAATCTAAGGGAGAGAAGGGGGGGGGGGGGGGGGGGGGGGGTTGAGAGGGGGAGAGGGGACATAGATTTGAAATCTATTCTTTGGTTTGGGGTTTGAGTGGGACCGATCAGATGGGTTTTGTCAAGCGTTTCGTCACAGCCGATCTTTGTGAAAATTAGCAGGTATGTTCATTATGGTTACTGATGATGCCCAATGTTTTAGTGAGCGAATGCAAAATATGAGCAATAATGGATGCCTATATAGATCAACACCCAGGAAAAATGAGTAGTAATGGATATCTATAAAGCTCACCACCCAGAGAACTGCTCTTGTCAAAACACACACACACACACACACACACACACACACACACACACACACACACACACCTGAAATAATTAAGTGAATAAATGAGTAAATGAACTAAACAACCGACCAACCAACCAAAAAGAGAGACATGATCTTGTACAAAAAACTCAAACCTGGCCGCCTCCCTTTATTCGTGGGTGGTGGTGGTGGTGGGTAGTGATGAGATTTAGACGGCATGTCACACCATGATGGTGAGCAGTTGAGCAGTGGTCAAACAACAGTCGACTGAAAGAAACAGTCATCACCTCTACATAACATCCCGTCGACGATGTGACAACGATTGTGCGTACGTTTAGACCGGGACCGACAGAGGTTTTACATGTTAACATCGATCTAACTGCACACGTGAATCGAGCGGACAGTGTTCAGATATGTGCAAGGGAGGCAAACTATGAATTTGTGGTAGTGGTCTCGTTCAGTAACAGTAACCCCGCCGTTTTCATGGGACAGATGCCGATATCGGACACGTCTAAAGCAAGTGTGCCACATCGTTCAGCTTACTAGTTGTCAGATACATTTTGAAGTGTAGTTGAACTATATATTTTAAAAGGTAGTTGATTGTGACTAATGAAAGAGAAAAGGCGAAAGCATGGATGTGAAACGTGTAGTTTTAATGCAGACAGTCGTTAACCCAAACCTTTTTTTTCTAGCGTGCACTTCAAACCAAATATTTGACACCCTAGATCTGTTTATTTGACCAGGATATTAACCAAGGGTGACACCATTTTCAGTGGAAGACGTGGTGTCAACTTTCCGTGATTTATGTCTGTAAAAGGTCGATTGAAATCAAACCATTTGGTTCTTTGTGCAGACTCAGAAAACAGCAGAGCTATCTTCGCCGACAGTCTGACGGAAGCCCACCAAGTATGTAGTAGGACCACCTTCCACAGTGCTCTCTCTGGAAGACGCACCGAACTGGAGAAAGTCGGCCATCTTGGACGAGCTGTACCGAAGGTTCCATTCCCTGGTGATGGGCAAAGATCCGGAGTCCTACATATGTGAGAGCCTCGTGTCCAGGATGGTTGCCAGGAAAGTGTGAAGAAATGTAAAAGGACGGAGAATGTTGATGTTACAACTGTTCAAAGGGAAAGGTTGTCGGTGACTACGGTGTGTTGGTGACATGTTTGTTTCCATGGGTTCTTGAATGCGGGCTGACTTTGGATTGCTTTAGTCAATGGCCAGTGCTCTTCCGTACATCGGATTCATTCTTTTGACAGGAAAGCAGATATTCACAACGTAATATTCAATATAATTGTATTCAGTGATTCAGAAGACAGTACATAATTGTTAATACAGTATTCAGTGATTCAGAAGACAGTACATAATTGTTAATAAAGTATTATTGCACTTGCTATCACACGTGGCAGATGTGTGTGTGTGTGTGTGTGTGTGTGTGTGTGGTGTGTGTGTGTGTGAGTACGCGCGCGCGCGCGCGCGCGCGCGCGCGCGTGTGTGTGTGTGTGTGTGTGTGTGTGTGTGTTACGCCTGTGGTGTTACCCCGATGTGGACCTTTAAGGATTTGTGGTGTGGGGGTAATCCATTTCAGATAAAACCTGTGGTGTGTGAGCATAATTTGAGCAAGAGGAGGTTGAGGAAAAATACGAGAAGAGGAAAGGAAAAAAACGAGTTCAGCTCTAAGGAACAAAGACGATCAGGTTTCTTCCGTGCGGTTCCTTCTGCATTCTGTAACTGATCTTCACACAGTCATGTCTAATGGTCACCCTGCTTGCCGACAGCACCGCTAACAATGATACATGTTACAATAGTACCTACATCTACTTGGCAGAGCGGAGAATGCGATGATAAGTGACATGGCTGCTTCATAGTATGTATGCACATTGTTTGGATTATACGGATGCCTATATGCGTCTTGTACTTGTGCGTCCCTTCGCTCTTGATCTTAACAATTCGTTTAACAGGTTTCACTCGTGAAATATTCAGAACTTGCACAAGAACTATCATTGTGCAGATGACAAATACGGGCTACAAAGACAGCTACTGGAATCACTATTCCATGGCGATCAAATCAATTCAGGAAGAATCCGTCGTGCCAGTCACACGACCGTGTCCCACACAATGCAAGATTTAGGCAATAGTGCGCATTCATATACTTTCGTCGGGTCATGGTCGTGCAATAAGCCTTTTAACTGTACAGCTACTATAGCGACTGGCATACCAGGTTTTGCAAAAGGAATTCCACCATGTGGTAAAACAGTGTTACGTTTCCAGTGGCTGAAACATATGAAGTCTAGCTTGGGATTCTGGATCAGTCTTCTTTTGCTTACCATTGTCCATCAATAGCTACAGTTTCCTGGCATCTTTTCCTCTTTCTTCTCTTCCATCTTCCGTGCCACTCCAGTGGCATTACCCGTAAACTGCTCATTTGTTTTTCTCTTGCTGTCCCATCTTCGTGCCACCTGAATGGCATTGCACCCACGCCGCTCATTTCGACACCTCGTCCACGGTCGCAGCCCGGTCAGTCCCGCCGCAGCACCGACACTGGCAATCCACAGGGAGCAGTCAATGTCAAGTCATCAAGAGGCAACCGATCGGAGGACACTCTGCTCTGCTGCCGAATCACTTCGGTGGCGTTCAGTGGCGCATGTTCTGATACTATATAAAATTATGCAGGACACCTCCTACTAAGCCCCCAACTGACGACAATCATTGCTTAGTCGCGGAGCTGGCGTGAGTGGGCTCTCCTTCCGGAGGACGACCCATGAATCTGCCGACACCGATGACCCGACGGAATCAAACCAAGGCCACAGACATGGACGGGATCTCGAAACTGAGGTCACCATGAGAGCAGGGCATGGAGGACCACAAAATTTGTGACCTTTTCTATGCTGATAGATGAGAATGAGGATGATGCTACGGATTGCCATTCCGGTCTGAGACTGCACGACAGGGCTGTACTCTACGCTTCCTTTCATAATATAGCCTGGCATCAACAGTCCGAGAGATACCTGCAGTGCCGGTCAGAAATTTGAGCAACACTGTCAAAGACACATCTATTAAGTGGATGAAACTCGACTGTTTCGTCACACAGCCTTCCCAACTGATCCCGTAGCAAACTCAACTCTGGGTAGGAGCCAGTCTGGGCAGAAATATCCCATATGATTCTGATGGGAATGAAACCCTGGACTTCCTGGTCGGAAGTCTACTTCGCCACAGCGGCTGGTC
>JADBJO010010046.1:55000-57500 GCA_016801955.1 Conus betulinus
TTGACCAAATGTTCTATTGATGATCTGCCTGTCTGAAATGCAGCTTGGTTGATTGGTATAATTGTATGTTTATTACAATGATGAACAAGTCTCTTTAAAGCAATATTTTCCATCAATTTACATGTATTTGATGTTAATGCAATAGGTCGATAACTATGTATATCTCTGAGTGGTTTCCCTTTTTTGTGAATTGGAGCAATAATAGAATGCTTCCAAATTTGAGGCATGTTACCATCTATCCAACATTTTTGAAAAAAAAAAAACAAATGCAAAAACTGTATCATATTTTGTCGAAGATGACTTAACATTTCATTAGAAATGCCGTCTAGGCCCACTGATCTATTTTTATTCAAATTCATAATACATTCTTTGACTTCCTGCAATGTTATTGAGGTATTCAAACAATGATCTTCTACTGGCTGTGGACTATTATAAATGTTTTTCTTTTCTTCATTTTCACGGTGTTTTTTTTTAGTTGTTAAGTTGTCTATGCTACTGTTTCTTGCAAACAGATCAACAAAAGCTTCAGCTTTATCAAAATTTGATGGAAACTCTGAATTGTTTAATGTGATAGGGCACTGAGGTAGGTTAACCCCATTTTTCATTGTTTTTAAATGTGTCCAAGCTTTTT
This sequence comes from Conus betulinus, assembly GCA_016801955.1. Taxonomy (NCBI): domain Eukaryota; kingdom Metazoa; phylum Mollusca; class Gastropoda; order Neogastropoda; family Conidae; genus Conus; species Conus betulinus. The sequence goes on from JADBJO010010046.1 coordinate 55,632, forward strand.
GCATATTTTTAAAATTTGACACCTCATTCTCACAAAATGAAGACCAGTATTGCCGCTTTGCTTGTGCATTTACTTTTGTTTTGTGCGTTTTTGCTCTTTTCTTCTCAAGAAGCTTTTTACTTTTTTTCTTAGGATCTTTTTTTTTTTCTCTTTTATGTTCTTTTATTTTATTCTGTTTCTCTTGTTTAGCCTCTTGACAAGTCTCATTCCACCAGATATTACCCGAATGTTTCTTTGATTTTACTGATTTTACTGTTGGAATTGATTCACTAGCAGCAGAGAGTACAGTCTTTTGAAATCGATCATACAATGTTTCTACATCTTGACTATTATTAGTTCTTCATCAATATAAATGAGCGTAACAAAAATGAAAATTTATTCCAGTTAGCAAATTTATAACAGTATTTTGGAACCTTATCGTGTGTTACATTGTTTGTTTCGGGTCTCATCGTTTCAAATGTATGACAATAGGTAGATGGTCACTATTTAATGTGTCATTAAGAGTTTGCCAGTCACAAGAAACCGCTAGCTCTGGGGATATTAATGTGTGTGTGTGTGTGTGTGTGTGTGTGGGTGTGGGTGTGTGCGTGCGTGCGTGTGTGTGTGTGTGTGTGTGTGTGTGCGTGCGTGCGTGTGCGTGCGTGCGTGCGTGCGTGTGTGTGTGTGTGTGTGTGTGTGTGTGTGTGTGTGTGTGTGTGTGTGTTTGTGTGTTTTTATGTGTGTGTGTGTGTGTGTGTGTGTGTGTGTGTGTGTGTGTGTGTGTGTGTGTGTGTGTGTGTGTGTGTGTGTGTGTGTGTGTGTGTGTGTGTGTGTGATTGAGTGTGTGTGATTGTGTGTGTGTGTGTGTGTGTGTGTGTGTGTGTGTGTGTGTGTGTGTGTGTGTGTGTTTGTTCGTGTGTGTGTGCGCATGCTTGTGCGCGAGTGTGCGTGTGTGTGTGTGTGTGTGTGTGTGTGTGTGTGTGTGTGTGTGTGTGTGTGTGTGTGTGTGTGTGTGTGTGTGTCTATACAGTTAGGGTGCTCTCAGGGGAAAGCCCCATTAGACGAATGTATCCGGATTGATGAATTGGTTTTAATATCTATGTACATATTGTTGAATATTTCTCATTGTAATTGTTTTTCCCTAATGTTGTCTTTTTTTCTTGATTATTTGGTTGTTCAAACGCTGTTGTGGAAGGTTTTAATCGCCTCCTTTTTGGATTCACATGAGCTAAATGATATGTGCGTTTAAGGCGTCATAATTGGTTTGAAAAACAAGTACCAACAGGTGTACCCTTCGCCGTTCTCGCATCTCCTTTCACTAAAAAAAAAAAAAAAAACAACAAAAAAACTCAGTTATGCTTTCGCTTCTATCAGTTTCAGATAGTCCGTATTATTACCATTTTCGTGATCAGGAACGAAAAGGATCAATAAACGTATGCGGCCAGTTAGTGAGGCCAGAGAAAGTAGGAAGTGAGAAGGTTCACTTTGCAATCAGTTGATGCGACACAGCTGCATGAGCATGTGGAAATGGCGTCTCTCTACCACCATTACACAAAGTGCCCACCCCCAGTCTAGCCTCCATCCTGACCCCATGCCTCTTCCGCCACAGAGTACGATTCATCCTGCCAAAGAAGAATAGCTAGAGAGGATGGGGAGATGTCACCCCCACCCCTACTCCCCATCTTCTCTGCCAACTCAGTGGCATTACAACCACGGCGCTCATTCCAAGTCCCTGTCCACAGCCACAGCCAGGCCCGGCCCGCCGCACTCCCGGCACCGGCAATCCACAGGGAGCAGTCAATGTCATGTCATCAAGAGGCCAACCCACCAGAGGACACACTGCACTGCTGCCGAGTCACTGCAGTGGTGTTCAGTGGCGCCTGTTCTGAT